>BGPT01003049.1:21001-44178 GCA_003297045.1 Symbiodinium sp. clade C Y103 | reverse complement strand
ATTGGTTTCAGCCATTCCTCCACGATCTTGTCCAGAGATTGCTTCGGTTTTCACTCTTGCGCAAACAGTTCGCAGGAAGGCAATTTGTTCTGGATTGCAGTGTCCGTTGCTTTCGATATCAGCCAGGAACTGATCCACTTTCTGAACTGTGTCACGGGCTGCTGCTTGCCAGGATCCAACATATAATTATATACATACATACAGTGTGTATGTATAATATGTATATTATATGTACAGTATATATTACATATACATATATATATATATACATAGATGCAATGATTATATATAAAAATATAGCTACCAAAGCATATAGAAATGATCCATACCTCAATGATAGTCCGACACACTTNACCATCCTTTGCCTTTGCGGCATGATGCTTTCCGGTTTGCCGGAAGGATGTCTGCAAAGCTACAGGCAAGGTGGAGGGCGTGACTACCAAAGCTTCATCGACCCCGCTATCGTCGCTATTCTCGTCTTCGACGTTGCTGGGCCGCACGCGGTAGACAGACAGAAAGTTGCCCACATAGCGCTTCGTTTCCTCGCATGGGAGATGCATCAGCCACAATCGCANCAATCGCATTGCGGCGACCCAGGTTTGCTCCGGCAATTTCAAGCGGCCGGCGAAAGGGACATTGGCCGATGCTGCGGGTGCGTTCAAGGTCCATGCGCGGAAATAGGTCATCGTCAAGCGGGCATTTGCTTCTGCCGCGTCAGTTTCCAACAGGCAAACCCAAAAGCCAAACCATTGCCAAAGCTGCGAGTTCTGCTGCCATCTCACTTTGTGTGTCCGGGGTCGGCGGCAGGGGCGGCAGCCNAAACCCAAAAGCCAAACCATTGCCAAAGCTGCGAGTTCTGCTGCCATCTCACTTTGTGTGTCCGGGGTCGGCGGCAGGGGCGGCAGCCCTTAAATAAAATTGCAACAGTCTTGAGTCTTGTACATTCGTGCCCTGTGTCCCTACCGTTGTAGACTGTAGTGTGTGGGGGTTGGGGGGGTTGTGGAGTGTGAAGTGTGGAGTGTGGAGTGTAAAGTGTAGAGTGTGGAGTGTGGAGGTTGGAGAGTGGAGAGTGGAGTGAAGATTGTGAAGTGTGGGGTATAGAGTGTGGAGTGTAAAGTGTGGAGTGTAAAGTGTGATGTGTAAAGTGTGGAGTGTAAAGTGTGACGTGTAAAGTGTGGAGTGTGCAGTGTGCAGTGTAAAGCGTGGAAAGCGTGGAAAGTGTGGAAAGTGTGGAATGGGTGGAATAGAGAGTGTGGAGGGTCAAGTCTACACTGGTAAGTTGCAACTGCACCAACTAGTGCGCCTGCCACGCAAAATCACATTCCACACACGACGGATCTGCACCACATGCTGCGCCTGCCAAGCAAAATGACACTTTCACACTGCGCCACGCCTGCCACAACTGCCACACGATTTGCACGTTGTCACCACTTGATGCAGCCCTGACAATGCCATTCGCGCAACACGAAACGTCTAAAGTACTGCGCCTGCCACGAAAAATGAAAATGGACACCTCCAAAGTGCTGCACCTGCCACGAAAACTGAAACTCATCTTTTGAAAACGACGCAAAAGTATTGCGCCTGCCACACAAAACGGCTTTCGACACTGATTCAGACACGTAAGAATCTCATGCCCCGCCTGCCACGCGAAACGACGTTACAGCCTCTTTTGAAACCTACAAACCGCGTTGGAAAGCTGAAAACGAGCATTCCGTACCAGGCTCCCATCAATTTTCATCACATCTCAGATGTTGCGAATGTCAGGAAGTGCCACGCCTGCCACGCAAAATGACATTACGACCTCTTTTCAAAGCTCCAAACCGAGCATTTCGTGCGAGGCTTCCGACCATTTTCATCACATCTCACAAAATGCCACGCCTGCCACGGAATTTGCATGTGGTCACCACTTGACGCAGCGTTTCGCAAAAACACGCAACACAACACGTCTGAAGTGCACGTGCTTGCCACGCAAAATGACAATGGAGGTCTCGAAAGTGCTGTGCCTGTCACGAAAAATACAACACATCTTAGCACAACGACGCGAAAGTATTGCGCCTGCCACACAAAACGACTTTGGAGACGTGGTCAAACACGTTGGAATGTCGCGAAGTGCCACGCCTGCCACGCGAACCGAGGTTTCGACACGTCTGAAGCCTCCAAGAATGACCACCTTTGCAGCTTCCCCCATAGGCACGGCCATAAGGCCCTCACACGGACGGTTGTAAACGGTTGCGGACGGTTGCGAACGGTTGCGCGCGGTTGCGAACGGTTGCGCAACGTCTAGCGAACACACCCTCAACCGCCAAACCCCCAGATGAAACGAGAACCCTTGCTAGGCATTCGGGAAAAAAGTGCTTTGCGAGACCAGCCAGCAAGTTACAAGGTCTTGATGTTAGGGAGTTCCAAAGGATTGCATGAAAGATGAATTTGAAATCCTTGCACGAGGCTGAAATCTAAGCAACACCCTTTTCTGAGGGACTTGCTTCCAGCTTCGCAAAGCGGTTCAAAAGTGCTGGCTCGTACTGAGTAGATCGTTCCCTGGTCACCACCAGAACAGCCTGCGATCAAGGACGTCTCCAGCTTGGAATAAAAAAGGCATACAAGAAAACCAGCCCCTGCATTTGTCAAATTCATGGTTTGTAAATGTTAGTAGTGTGTCCAATCTTTGAATACATCCAACACCAGCCTTGAACTGATCAGCAACTGCACATCGCGGATTGCAAAAGCCTTCCCTTGCAATCCTGCAATACCTTTGGCTCTGAGGCCCACTGGAGCGACTGTAGTTCGAGTTGAAGACGTCATACAGTGCCGCATAGATGATGTCCAAGTTCTGCAGAATCAGCAGCCTTCTCTCCTGGGCCATGCTCACAATGGCAGCCTGGATCATGCTTTGCGCATACATGTCAGTGCTCACTTGATCGTGCTCCAGGGGACTTCCCACAAGGCAATCGGGGTTCCAGTTGGCCACCAAACGTGCTCGGTGCTGAATCCAGGCTATCACAGGCCCTGGTGAGTCAGTGATGACCATGATATGGCGACCATCCACATCACCAAGCAAACTGTCCAGGCAATTTGAAACATGACGCACCTCAGGAAAGATTTGATGCAGCATTGGCATTGCGTGATTGGCCGCGTCCTGCTTTCGACTTAGACTTGCCAACATCTTCGAAAGAGTGCGAGATTGATTGTTTCCGCTGACATTGTTGAGAACTGCCATCTCCAAAGCCCAATCTGCAGGCACAAACTGTAGCTGCCTTTCCTTGCAAAGCTGGACAAGTTTTGCAGCTTCCTTGCTCAAAGCATCGCTGACTGCATGCATCAAAGCTCCTCTTTTTGCTTCCTCAGAACTCCAACCCATCCCTACATCCGCAGCCAAAAGCAAGCGGGCTGCAAAGGAGCACATTCCATACCAATCCCGCAAGCCATGAAAATCTTGAGGTGTCTGATCTTGAAGGATTTCCATGAAGACAGCTGCCATTCGCTCCAGGCTCCTCTCCAGCTGATTGCGAATCTCAGTCTCATGCGCCAAATATGCCCGAATGATGGCAAGAGCTGTTTCCAGCAAGTCTGCCTCGGACGGTGGGGGGCAGGCCAGCAACAAGCCACGAGACAACTTGCTTCGGTCCAGCTCCCAATTGCTGATTGCAATAACTGAAACCGCATCTTGTGATCGTCTTGGCTCCAAACGCGCATGCAACACTTTCAGAGGATTGTGAGGACTTTGCTCTGCAAGACCAACCTCATCGAGCAACACTAGAGCCAAAGGCCTGGTTCTTCGCTTCAAGGTTCGAAGTTTCTTTTGTCGCGCCAAGGCTCGCTCAAACACTTGGAGCAGGGAGCTGGATGTGGATTGCCGACTTCCCTGGTATGGTTGCACGCTGAAACTTGCCAGGTGCACCAATTGATCCGACCATGGATCTGTCAAGGCATTGATGAGAAGCGAAACCGTCAGGGATTTTGAACATCCCGGCTTGCCCAAAATGAAAATGGGCGTGCGGGTCATGGAGCACATCAGCGCTGCATAAATGTTCTCTCGCAGAGCTCTGATCTTGGCAACGTTATCAGGCACATCAATGGCACTGAGCCAGTAGTCCTGTTCCTTCCGCACAATCCTGTGCCAAGTATGGATGCGTTCCAGCTCATCATTGCACTGGTTGGGGAAATGCGTTTGAAAGAATTCGCCCAAGTTGGAGTCACTGAACAGAGTGGCAAGAAGCTCCTGACGTTTCTCAATTTCTGGGAGTCTCACCTTAGTTGCACACAAGGTAAAATCCAGTCACCGAATCAGCTCTGATTTACATACTTCTTGGATCCAGATTCTAGGAGGGTCCACAATCCCCCTTGGATAGTTCAACCGCCTATATATCTTGTACCCGACAGATTTCTTCAGTCAAGCTGCTTCGTAGGCCAAGTGCAGCGCCAGAACAAAAGAAACAACTTGACGTTTCTCAGGGGACATCTCCGAATGGTGTCTGGATGGTTGGTTTCTCCGGTCCCTCTCAGCCATCTCCCAGCGGATGAAACCCCAGAGCTTGAACAGGCGGCTGGGATCGCGCAAGGACACACATGAGCCCAAGCTCCGAAAAAATTGATGCACCACTCGAACATACGACCCTACATGAACGCAGATCTCTTGGCTAACCTCAGGCACCTGGAGCAGTTGATCGTCTGGATTGAGGAGTTGGGGAGGTTGAGATGCCATCTCCCTGACATATTCTGCTTCAGTCTCTGAGTCGAGTTGGCCACATGAAGACAAACATCCAAAAAGACTCTCTGGGAGAGGGTGCACTCGGTATGCCAGACCAGCCAAGCGATCATCTGCAGAGACCGGACTCTCAAATCCTACTGACACCACCGTACCTCGGCTTGCTCGTCGCCATGGGTTGCAAGCAGCCACAAATCGCAAGCCACTGTGAATGGTTGTGCCACTGCGGGGATTGATGCGATCAACAAGAATCTTCTTGAAAAGCGGCTGATGTGGGCATGTATTCACCTCCAAAAGGTCGCAAAATTGTCCAAGGCTCTCAAATTGTCTACCAAAGGACGCACAAATTTGATCAAGGGTGGTATGAAATAAACAACCCACTCAAAGGACAAAATCAAAATGAAACACATCCCGGTCTATGTAGTTAGTATGCTGGTCTTTGAGCACTACAAACTACAAAAACATACAAAAACCGTAACCCAAAAGAAAGCCTGGGACAAACATGAGTTTCAGCAACACGCAATGAATCAAAAACGTGCATGTATTCACCTCATCCCAGAACTGAACCACCATCTGCTCGATGCTGCCATCCTTGCGGCTTTCCTGCTGCTCTCTGGCACGTTGCTCAGCAGCATCCAAGGCATCCAAAATCTGAGCCTCGGTGGTGCCTGCATGAACCTGTTGTTCATCAAGCTTTCCGGCACCAAGCAGCTGGGCTGTGAGGCGTAGAAGCACCTAGGCACGGACAATGCCTTCATCCAAACTTTCAATGGCTGTCTTTTCCAAAAGGTGAAAGCAAGCTCACAGTATCTTGCTAACCATCATTGTCCCTTTCAAGTCTGCTGTACATCTCCCCAGAACAAACAACCCACTTGCTGAAACTTTAAGAAAACCAGAAATCCATTGCAGAGCAAGGCACCGTTTTTCCGCAACCTGCTTCGCCCATCAATATGCAAGACAAGCTGGCGCGAAGACGCTCGGCAACATCCACCAGTTTCACCATGTTGTCCTTGGTCAGCACAAATCCGCGGAAGGCCTCATCTAGCTCCTGCAATGCTCAAACGGCCAGCCACCAGAGGTCTACAAACCGAGCTCCACTTAAGCTTACAATTACAGTACTCTTTCTTCGCCTAGATATGTCCTTGCCAGAAACGAAGGAATCATTGTGCAGAAAGTGGCTGAAATTTTGGTGATTCACCTCCCAAGAATGATGTATGAAAGCGAAAGTAGCTCCAGAAAACGAGCAGTCCTCCTTCGTCAGGCCATGGCCAGACATGACGTCAAGCAGCAAGTTCCTCAAGCTCTGTTGAGTAGCCTTGCCCAAATCCACAGGTGGTTCGTTGATTCTCTGGCCAGTGGAACGCAATGTCTTCCACAAATGCTTCAGGCCAGCTGGCAGTTCGCGACTATTGCCAATAAAACGGAGTGATCCACCCGTGTTGAAGGCCCAAACAGTGGAAGCAGCGACACGGCCATCCAGCACTCGACATGCCATGGCCTCAGATAAAGAAGCTGACTCTTTCTCCTCGACCTCCGAGGAGCTCAACTGTCTTTGTTGATCTTGTGCTTCAGCAGCGGAAGATCGCAAGCACATAGCAGCTGCCATGCCAATCATCTCCTTGAGCACTGGAAGCAGGGTACCACGGACGTCCACACCTCGGACTCCTCGAAACGTTTGCTCAAAGTGAAAGGTATGATGCACCCATTTGGCTGTCCAATGAGCCAAGAAGGAGAGAAACGACATGATTGTTGCCTTAGTTGGCACTGGTGCCTCAGTACTTTCTGCATCCTCACAATGACTCTTGCACCAGGCTCCTTGCAGAGCCGCCTGAGCGGCTTGAACCACATCATTGGAGCGAAACTGCAGAATCTCGGCATGCCTTCCAGCAACTACGGTGCCTGCAGAATCTGCCAACAAGTGGAAAACTGCATCTTCATTTTGGTGTCCCACTAATGTCTTCCTCTCATCTGCTAAGAGCAGCGCGGATCCAGCAAGACCAAAACTGCGCGCGCTGACTGGGGCCGAGGCTGGATCAAGAGCAGCAGGACCGAAAGCGAATGGTTTGTTGGAATCGATTTTGAGCTGCCTTGGCATGCACCCAAGCACCGGTGCTGACAGCAGTGTCAGCTGGGTGACAGCCGCACCTTGTTTGATCTTGATGGAGTTAGCGACCTCCAGGAAGACAGGTGTGTCAACTGAAAGACGCACCCACTCTGAGCCCTCAGGATCAAAGACGCAGCGAAAGAGAAGGAGCTCCAAAAGCAGAGTATCAGCATCAACACCACCACCCTCTTCAAAGCTGTGAAGTTCCAAATGCACACACGCAGCCGCAGAGGCTCCCTTCAAGACTCTTGCTGCTTGACCACGAGTTTGAGCCCCACCCCAAACAATTGAAGCGTGAGAGGCCACATCCCATCCAGCCGACTTGTGAATTGCGTAAGTCTTTCCATCTCCTGCATAGTCGGATCTCACCACCTGATGGAGTCCTAAACACTTGTAGGCCTTTTCCAAAAAATGTGTGATGCTTTCCAGCTTCAAGATCTTGATCTGTTGCTGCTTGCACAAGTCCTTCTCAAGGCTTTCAATGAGCGGCTTTGGCGCGCCACGCGTCACGGTGAAGACCAGTCTGACCTCAATCTCAGGGCTGTCATCAGGAATCTCCTTGCGTTTCCCAACAGCTGCCTGCATCACTTGTACCTTGGACCACAGAGTCTGCAGCACATCCAGTTGTAAGCAATCCACATGAACAAAAATGCCAACAACCTGTGCTTGGCGTCCAGCAAGGCAAGCCAAGCGAGTGGCATGGGTGACCCTGTGCAAAAACCTTAGCACATCATCCTTCGTTGTGCTTGAGTCGCATAGCAGCAAGTTGTCTGGGCCAGGCCCCACACCAAGGGGCAGGAGCAAAGACAGGACTGTAGCCGCAGCTGTGCTTTGCATCGATGGGGAGCCTGTCTCGTGTGACACTTCCTCTTGGATCAGCAGAACGCGTCTGGGATAGAACTTCGGATCTGTGCGCCGCGCCATTCTGCTTTTTAAGGTGGAATCTTCGGGTGAGCGAGACTTGGGATAGTTTCTGGCGAACTCGTGCAAAGGTGGGAAACTTGACAACGCTTCTTCTGGGACAACTTGTCCAGCAAGGGCTTCAACTAGCCTTTCCAGAAATGTCTGATGTGCATCGTCTCTAGGACGGAAAAACTGGCACTGCTTGAAGGCATCATCCAAGAGCGGATCTGGCACAAAGCAACCTGGGCTCTTCACAGCTAGCGACAGAAGTGGAGGCACGAGTCCCGGCTGATTGTTCAAAATTGCTCCAGCAATCTTGATGACGTTTCTGGCAGGAACACAGCTCATGATTGCATGCTTCACCCGAGCTTCATCCAACGCGTTGCACCACTGTCTCTTGGCCTCCTCTGCCCACTTGAGCCATTCTTTCAAATGTTGGAGTGTAGAAACTGACAAACCTTCACCTTCTTCAGGGAACCTCAGAGACCCCTTGTCTTGAAGATACGGATGGCCAATCTGCAATAGTTCTGTAAGTTCCTGGCGCAGTCCAATGACGCCCTCCACACAGCCTGTGAACACCTGCACTTTCTCCGGGGTCAAGGCCGTCACATTGTCGCGGTCTACCTTGCCCTTTGGAACTGCCAGGCTTGCTTTGTCCGAGCACTCTGTCAGTTGCTGCATGTCACGAGTGATCCTCTCTTGGCCCTTGTTGAAGTTGAAGACCCCTGTGATGTCGTATTTCATGGCATCATCACTGAGGGACAGCTGCAGGTACCCACTGCTGACCATTCCGTGGACAGTGTTGCTGACTGCAGTGGCATCATCGGAAGTCTCCTCCAACTTTTGTTGGACCACCTGGCCTTGTCGCAATGCAGATCTCAAGCACTCAATCCGCTCTGGGAGCTTGTGACCATCCTTGTGCAATGCCTCAGCCATGAGTTTCAGCATCAAAGCTCCAATGTCTGCTTGTGATCTTGCCTGAAGAGCTAAGTGCTGGAGTTCTCGAGGCCATGAACTCCCTGCCATTTGCTGAACCTTGCTGCCATCAATTCTGATGTCCATTGCTGCTAGGACAGCAACACATAGTGGCATGAAGAAGACTGACGCTTGCTCCACACTGTCTAGTGTATCCTGCGTTAGGGCACCTTCAACGAGCTCTGCCAAACGAGTGGCCAAATGCTCTCCTTTGTGCACACTGCTGAGCAAGACTTTCAGAAATGAAAGGCCTGGAACATCCGCCATAGAAGCCACGAGACGGAATACCATTTCAAAGGTAGCCCCTCCTTGACCCAAAAAGTCAAACAGCTCCATGGTTCTCTCTGTTGCATGGCTGACACTGTCCAAATCCTCGGTCTTCAACCCCACCCCAGTCTCTTCACCAGCTGCTTCAAAGGTATTTCGCATCGCTTCTAGGGAAGCTGCCTGCAGCTGCATGATGGACGAAAACCCGGATGGAATGGTCTTGTTGGGGAAAACGCTGCATAAGGTGATTTCAATTTTGCGGCACATCCGCCAAAAGTCTGCAGTCTGCCTTCCTCTCAAAACTGCTACCAAGCGGTCCTGAATTTTTGTCAAATCCCCACGGAAGAATGAAGTCATACGCTGAATGTTCCAGAGAGTTTCAGGCACCATGTCGGGAGTTACTCCACTCCAATGCTTCTCAATGGCACGCAAGATCCGTGGCCGCAGACCGGCCTCTTCACCACCAAGCTCTGAAAGCTGTTGTAAGTTCACAACAATCTCCTGGTGCATTAGGAAAATGATGTCCAAGACTTTCATCTCAGAGTCTTGGGTCGCTGCGATCGCCATCTTGGTTTCAACCTCCTCAAACAAAGACCGCAACGGCTTGTGCCTTTCTGATCGAGCAACATGAAGGGTCTGAATAGCACTCTCAACGTTGTAAAAGTTTGGCACAAGCACAGCATTGGTGTTCAGTTGAAGGTCATCATCCCACCACGCTTTGTCCTGCGCGAAGGTCTCACTCCAAGCCTCTTGATTCAGCTGAGCCATTTCAACCGAAAACTCAGGATGACCAGTCTCCTCAGATTGGTTGATGTTGCTGGCTTGGAGGAAGGCTCGGCGCAAGGATTTTCCAAATCTTTTTGCTCGTGCCTCACCAGGAAACAAAGATGGCAGCTTGAGATCGACAGCCTCCTGGAATCGCTTCAAAAAGCGGACTTTCTTAATCATGCTCTGAAGCTTGGATTGGAGCACCTCAACTGGTTTCTCCTGACTCAGCAACTCAATGAAAATGGGGCTTTCCCATGCCACCAAAGATCCCGTGTCATCTATCTCCTGAGCTGTCAAAGCCTCAACTGCAATTTTATCAGCCAAAGTCTTCAATGATGCATTCAGCGGGCGCAGAATCTGAGCAGGATCTGGCTGCAGGCGCTTGCTTGCGATCTGAACCAGCTTCTGCCAAAAACCAAGATGCTGCAAAATCAAAGTCACTTGAACGGAACCTGGCTCATCTTCCTTGCGTTCACCTTGCAAACTCCAGGCTTGAGGTATGGCAAACTTTTGGCTGGAACCCATTGCCTTCGTGCCCCTGCAGGACCCACAAGCACAAAACAATGCATAGTGCAGCACCAGTTCCATATATTTGCTGTTATTGCCTTCATCAGACGCTACAATCCAGCGTTGCCACTGATCTGGCTGAAACTGGCCAGCTGCAACTATGCGGCGCAAAGAATGCTGCAACTGCGAGATGCAAAAGGTGTTGCACGCTTCTTCATCAGATTGGCTAATAGCCATCTCAAGGATGGCCTCAATGAAGGAGTTTGGATTTCCAACATTTCGCTGGTAAAATTGCCTGAGATTTGCAAGGACTGCCTGCTGCAATGGTCTAGAGCTGTGAAGGCTCGACAAGATGCGCAGCCCCTGCTTCAAGCAGTTTGCCTCCGACTTTGCCCTCCTGGCCAACTGCATTGCAAAGCCGGCCACACCTGCTACCCATTGCTCATTTGGCACCTCAGAACAGCTTGTTTGCCGCAGGCTGGGGTACCGAGAACTCCAGGGCATTGCCGCCAGAGACATGTCATGATAGAGCGAGAAGTCTATTCCACAGGAAGGCAACATGGTCGCAAAGCAGCAAAAAGAGGAGAAAACGCCACAAAGGTTTTTGATCAGTGCAGGCAAAAACATGAAGCTGAATTGCAGAAGCAACAACTTGCAATCTACCAAGAAACAACTGGAAGGGGACTTACATGCGAAATAAAGATTCGGAGACCTCCACCGCAGAAGGGGAGACAAGGGTCAGAGAATACTACCCAACGCCCAGAATTGACCACGCAAACAGCACTGGGATTGCGCTGGATATCCGGGGCTCAGACACCCTGACTAGACCCTTTCGCTTTGAGAGGCACGACTTACTTTGTTTTGCGCAAGGATGTTTGGGCGCCCCAGCCATGTCTTCACTCGACCCCACCTGCCACACAGCTCTGCTTTGTCAGTTTTTCGGTTGACCATACTGACACACCTGCTTTTGAAAATCCCGCAAAATCCATTTCATTGGGAAGCAAGACCCAAACATGCATCCAACGTGAAGCACTCCAAATCGAGCACCCTTCACAATGGTGTTCAATAGCTTAAAGAGACCCAAGAGAACATCCAATGTAACCGAACACAGAATGAAGGAGATTCGTGTACTCATTTGCACAGACCCAGCCCACAGATGCCCAGAGAAACATACGCACACATACTGATACAGTACTCACTTTGTTCGCCAATCCCGAGCACAGCTGCCTACATCTGGCAGTTGCAATGGACGAGTCGACATGTAATATATACATATATAATGTTGAATGAACTCACAAAACATGTCAAAAGTCATCGGCACTATCAACCTCAACAAGCAGCATAATTGCCATAGTTGACAACTCAGGCCGGGGCGAACTCTTCACATCTCATGGCAGCCAAGCGGAGCCAAGCAAACTCTGACTGGTCTTGAAAAGCCACATTGCAAGCTTGGTGAGGTTCAGCGGTAAGTGCCCCAGCAAGTATGCCCAACGCCTTGCCTGTGTACAGCTGGTCAGGGATCACAACTCTCCAAGAATTCCATCTTGTCAAACGCTCCTGGATCAGCTTGGTCAGGTCCTGTTGCAACTCTGCATCCCAGGTGCCCTCGACAAGCTTGTCCAGTAGGAAATCCAGCCAGGCAACAACCTCTTGCCAATTCATCCAGGTGTTGATGCCGCAGCAAATCAAAGCTTGGTCCAATGCAATGCAAACACAAGCTCGCATCACATCTGGTCTGTCGATGTGGTCCAGGAAATGGGCTGCAGCAAGCCAAACTTGGGCGGGGGAGCGTTGAGGTCCAAGGGCAACCCTCAAAGCACTCTCAATGTTTGCCAAGGGAGCTTGCTGCACACCAATTGCTCCCCAGTTCGGCCAGCATTCGCTAGGCACATGACTTGCGCATCGTTGCAACTGAACCACCTCCTGCGGCCTCATGGCCCCATTCAAAACCACTTGTATTGCAGCTTCCAGCCATTGCTGCGAAAGCCATCCTCCAAACCTTGATTCCTCAAGCACTGCACCCTTGGCTGCTGCATGAACGCGGCCGTCCAGCACATCATGCGCCATGACATCAGCTGGCCAACCAGAAATCAAGGAAAGGAGTTCCTGCCTCACCAATGCATGCAAGCCTCTCAAATCACCTTTCATGTCCTGCTCCAGCACTGCCAGCCAAATGTACAACCCCCCACATGGCTTGGGTTGGATCAAGCTGCTCAGAACTTCTGAGAGAGCACGCTGCAGACACCTTCTAATACAAATGCATTCGTGCACCCTTGTTGGCTTCTTGCAATTCACTGAGAGAACACTTTGCTGGACCTCGTTGACTTTCCTGACTGCTAGGTTCATATCTTGCAAAGACTCGCCGCAAACCAAAGCCACTTTGATGAAATCAACCACTTCATCCTCAGAAGGCACCGGGCTGCCGAAGCTCATGTAGAGAGTTGATGCAGCGACATCTAGCGAATCTAGCTTGATAGTCCGATTGTTCTCACTGCCCTCATATTCCCAAACAAGCACTGCATAGATCATGTTTTGCATTGTGTTCAGGATTCCCTCTTTCTCATGGCGCTGAAATTTGAATTCAGCGTTGTCAAGCGCAGATATTGGAAGATCAACATATTGCACCTGCCTGGGCTTCAACATGTTTGCAAGATGTGAACTGACCGCTTGGGATTCAAGCACCAAATGAGATCCCCAACCTCCAGCCACAGAGCCTGTCAGCCTGTACTCACCTTTGGATGCTGGAGCCAGCAAATACATGCGCACTGTTTGAGACCCGGATGAGCTGGAGGAAGCGGGTTGTAGCTGAGCCGGAGCCTTGTTCTGTGGCCACAAGACTTGCTCGCACTGTGGAAGGCTAGTCGGCAAGAAGTATTCCCCGACTTTCACCCAATTCTCATCCACCTGTGTGCCTGTCACCAGTGTTCCCCATGGCAACAGGGAACCTTTGGTTATGATTCTGTTCCCATCTGCATCTCGGTATACGATGCCTCTCAAAGTTGTTGCGACCCTTGTGTCAACAAGCCACGTGCACTCCTCCATGCTCCCACCCACTGTACTTGGGCCGGAAATGCATTCAAAAAGCACGCGCTCACCAGCCAAACGCGTAGGAACGTAGCCTGACTGGATCTGAACAAAGAGACCGTCAGGATCCAAAATGCCAGTGACCTGATTTCACTCAGGCGCCGGATCTATCACAACTAGCAAAAACAACTGAAATCGAACAGAACATCAAAGGATTTGCATCTCAACTACCACTAAGCCTTGCTAAGCTGCAGACATATTTACCACCGAAGTACCCTGTTGGTTTTCGATTGGCATTTGGCATTGCAAAGATTGGCAACTTCGAGTGATTGTTCTTCAGTTTCTGCGGGATTCGAACCTTAGATGGACGTCGACAGATCCATACAAACATGACATCAAAGAGGCGAACTCATGTCTACAACCTTACAATTCACAAGAAAAATTCACAATGCAAACATTGTATCCAACAAAAAAATAATTGGCCATTGACAATTGCAATGTTTCGATTTCCAGCTGTGTCCGGCTGAGTGCAGAAAGAAACTTCAAACCTCCGCATCTCGCCCGGCATAATCTCAACTGTTCAGTGTCCTGCAAACAGGTGCAAAATGGCGCATGAATGGCACCACAAAGTTGTTTTGAAAAACAAATCTAGTTCGTGCAAAACATAGTCTATTCACAGCCAACGCATTCCTTGAAATTGCAGGGCACCACACGTTTTCGATGAAGATTGTTGCCGCTTCAACTCAGAGCCACAAATAGCTTCAACGCCAAGGAGATAAACACCTTTCAGAACAATCCTCCAAGTCCTATTGAATTGTTTTCTCATATTTTATGCAAACGATTTGTTCTCTGTTTTGTTTGCCCTCCACCGTAGTTGCACAGAATTGTAGACAAAAATGACTGCCAACAAATAGCAAAACTCAGTTGATAGTGGCCAGTTGTGCCTATATATTGATTTCATCAATTTCCCAAACCTGTGTGCACTCTTTACATCACATCAACATTATACCCCCATACTGGTAGCCAGATCTAAGAAGTTAAAGCAAATTGTACCAGCAAAGCCATGCCGAACTCCGGGCAGCCAGGTTCCGAGACCAACTGGGAGACAAAGGCGCCACACGTGTCAATTTTCATGCATGTTTGGACACAGTTGAGAAACCAGATGGGCGACAAGTTGGCAACCCCATATGCACCAACGAACCACCATTCTATGAGGACAACGAACAATTTCTGTTGCTGTGTCCGCGAAAAATTGTTAAAAGTTGAAACTGTGAAACAAACAAGCTGCGCGGCACCTACGTCAGCTGTTGTTGGCCCACGAAGGTAGTGATGAACACATAAGACACATCGATGGAATGGAGCGAATGTTAAAATTGAAAAACATACATGCAAACAGACATACAGACAGAGGGACGGACGGACCGACGGACGGATGGAGGAAAGGACGGACAGACAAACAGACAGACAAACAAACAAACAAACAATTAAGTATATAAGCAATCAATCGAACAATCCAACAATCAAACAATCAAACAATCAATCAATCAATCAATCAATCAAACAAACAATTAAACAATCAATCAATCAATCGAACAATCCAACAATCAATCAATCAAACAATCAAACGAACAATCAATCAATCAAACAATCAAACAATCAAAATATCAAACAATCAAACAATCAAACATTAAATCAATCAAACAATCAATCAAACAATCAAACAAGCAAACAATCAAACAATCACACAATCAATCAAACAATCAAACAATCCAACAATCGAATAATCAAACAATCAAACAATCAAGCAATCAAACAATCAAACAATCAAACAATCAAACAATCAAACAATCAAACAATCAAGCAATCAAACAATCAAACAATCAAACAATCAAACAATCGAATAATCGAATAATCGAGTAATCCAATATAGCAGAATTGCCAAGCAATCAAACAATCAAACCATCAAAAATCAAACAATCAAACAAACAATCAATCCAACAATCTGACAACCTTTTTCATCAATCAAGCAAACGGTAAAAAACCTACAGAAATATAGACACACAGGCATACAAACATCACAAACAGAACTGGGCATAAGTCAGCGAATATTTCATGAATGCACACCATGTACGAGAGGATGACATTCCGCCAAACACATGGAGATTCCTGAATTGTTATGTTATGGGAATGTATCAATTATCAACCACAAAATTAGTTACAGGATACACACTGACATACGCATATACAACCATACAAACATATCATAAACACAAATGCAAAAACTAGTAACTACGCATGCGACAAACATCTTTGTTTTTGTGCATTATTCATCCAAATATAACGGATCTTTTGAACTGAACCCGAATAAATATCACCTCCGCAAGTGAACAAACCACACTACAGCACTACATCTGCAAACCTCTCCTCCTCTCCTGGATTGCATGTCAATTTCATTTCATCACCAACGAAAACATATCCAGTTTTGATGTTGGAGAAGGCGTCATTAAAAAAAAAACTTGAATAGTTGACAATCCGTAATATGTCCGCGCACTTGCCACCAATTTTGTTTCGTAGAGCGAGAGAGACATTGACTAAGCATTTGTTTCCGAAACAATGCATTTATAACACCGGGCCACGAAAATGCCCCCATATGTTTCCATCTCGATTGTGCACAATCCGATAAGAAACATGTCTGCAATATATACACAACAATTTGAAGCATGGACAGAGACCAAACAAATTTTGTGAAGGGATGGTGTCTCATTTCACATCATTGGCTGACCTGCATACGCTTAGCATAAACACAAACACACAGATGACACGACCTAACTTGATGCCAAGGGGTACTAAACGAAAAAATAAAGTGAGTCGATGTAGAAAAAAAAAACCTACTTTTTTCATTTGTGGACGTTTGAAACAAGAATCATTGAATGCACATGTAGCTCTTGTTGTCGTGGTATTGTTGCATTTTGGTGCAACAATTTGCCATTTGATGCCATTTGCATGGTGTCTGTTTCATGTTGATAGCAGCAACTGGTTCATTCGCGCAATATTTACAGCATTTTCACTTAAACGACAACACCTCACATCCGCCCAAACTTTCATTGGAATGGTTGCCCCTGTAGCGTTTATTCTGGATTGTGTTAAAATTGGTTTTGTGTGTATTTCGGGTTGGCGTAGGGCGGGTCTATTCCCCAATCAGCGGGAACTCTTGGGGTCAACATCGGATTCAAAAACTTCAACGTCAGATACGGAAACTCCCATACCCACAGGTTCGGAAACTCGCATCCACTGGGATTGGGACACTTATTGTTTCACTACCTTATACGCGCGCAACGCAGACACTACGCAGGGGCAACACACACACCGAGCGGCGAAGAGACAGAGGGTCTCCAGAAATCTTTCCCGCACGTTGTCGCCAAAAGTTGGAATCATCGTCAAATGATGATAAATCGAAACACGCCAAACCAAAAACAATCGATCGCCAAAAATTCAACGCCATCAGAAACATTGCATGCAAATCTTCAGACAATAAAGCACGGCTGTCACTCACTCAACGGATGCCCACCTTTTTTGACCAAAGTTTTGGGGAAAAGTCTCACGTGCGTAGCTGCTGCTGGCACTCACTCGGAATGAAGTGAAGTGCAACTGGTCGATTTGTGTGTCATCCTTGCTGCAGGTGTCATGACTGTCTCTGTGGCATGGAGTGGACATCAAAATGTTTCGCACTCCTCCTCAGTGCACATGAGACTTGAATCTGTGCACTGCCTCCCATTTTGATCTCCTGCAGCACTCGTTCGAAACCAAGCAGTTGCAAAAACTCACATTGAGCTCCACTGAGTAGCTCAAGCATTCCAAAGCGGTTGGCCCTCGACTGCTGATTTCCATTGAAACATCGGACTCAAAAGTCCTTGCGCCTGAAAACTTGCTTTGCAAAATTCTCAAATGAAAAGTGTCGGAGTCTGCGCATTGCTTTGCTCTGCGTTGCGTATCGGGCATTATGGTAAACGGGAGTAGCCCTCATTCCCGTGTGAAAACATTGGCCAAAAATGGCCCATCTGCATTTGGAGTCCCATTGTTGGAATTTCAACTTGCAGCACTTGAAGAAGCACCAGGAGCAGCTGGAGCAGCTGTGGATGCTGCCGCTGTTGATGCTGCCGCTGTTGATGCTGCCGCTGCACGCCTTGTCAACCTTGAGAATGAGTCAGCAATTGTTGTAAAGACCCTTGTACGCGTCTCTGGGTCACTCATCCCATGGTTGTGCATGTTGTCGAGAAACATGAGGATGGTTGTCTGGATATCTGATGCATCTGACCACGACTCCTCACAAAGGGCTTGGTTGAGCTCAGCTCGTAGGTCGTCGATGGTCGTTGTCAGCTCACCAGCTCTCGTGGACAAATCCCTCTCAGGGTTGAGTAGAGGGTCATCATCAGCTCCACTTGACTCACCCCCTTCCATATCATCATCCCCATCCTCATCTTCCTCTGCTACGGGGTCTGTATCATCCCCTGCTCGAGCGTAGCCTCTGCTTTGCTGCCTCACCACGCTCAAGTATTGAGAGGTTCCCATGGCATTCATCGCAACCACATTGGCTCTTTCCATTTCGAACATCCTCCTCCTTGCCGCTGGTGTGAGCTCACGGTGTTGAGCAAATCCTCCCAACTGTACCAAACCAAAATGAATCCCATCCACACTATCTGCAAGCATTTCCATGTGCTGACTGTACTCTGTGGTCTG
Organism: Symbiodinium sp. clade C Y103; assembly: GCA_003297045.1. Classification (NCBI taxonomy): domain Eukaryota; class Dinophyceae; order Suessiales; family Symbiodiniaceae; genus Cladocopium; species Cladocopium sp. clade C. Next base: position 26,188 of record BGPT01003049.1, on the reverse strand, counting down.
CTCACGTAGGTGGACCATAGACTCTTGCAGCTGTGGAATGGAAACCATATGTTGACCGATCATGTCATCATCTTGAGCAACTTGAACTTCCAAGTGTCCTGTGTTGATCTCGATGGCTCTGATTCGCCGCCACACCATGAACAACGCTGCCAGTCCAAGAAGTGTCATCGCAGCGCACCAGATGAAGAGGATCATGTAGACCAAATTGGAATGCGGTTCATCATCCATTGGTGGTGGATTGCATGTTGGATCGTCTGCAGGGTCATCANAGCGCACCAGATGAAGAGGATCATGTAGACCAAATTGGAATGCGGTTCATCATCCATTGGTGGTGGATTGCATGTTGGATCGTCTGCAGGGTCATCATGAAGAAATCCCATAGCGCCAGTAGGCTCAAGGCCCAACAGTAGTGCCAATCTAGTGATTGTCCTCACCACTTGCTTCATCTGACGATTTCCCACTGATCCCACTGCAGCCGCATGCTCCTCCACGTTGAGTTGGCTGTAGCCACCATCATCCATCACACCAATCTCATCAAGCAGAACCTTCAGCCTCTTGGCTGTCAAGACCTTGGTCCCGATGTCTGCCACATTCCACTGAGTTCCAATTNCCATCATCCATCACACCAATCTCATCAAGCAGAACCTTCAGCCTCTTGGCTGTCAAGACCTTGGTCCCGATGTCTGCCACATTCCACTGAGTTCCAATTTGGCTGAGAGAGACATGGCCTTCTCGAACTTGATCCTGAATCCACAACACCTTGGCATCGAGGTGCTTGACACGTCCAATCCCTTGACGGGAAGCCAGCTGACGAGCAGAAGAGGAATCTGTGAACAACANGACACGTCCAATCCCTTGACGGGAAGCCAGCTGACGAGCAGAAGAGGAATCTGTGAACAACACATGCTCTGTCGTGCATGAACCAACGAACTCAATGCAGCGACGAATGAATATCCCGTCGCGTAGGGTGGAGATCATCCCATGCAACTCGGCCTCACAGCTTGAGAGTGAGATGACTTTTTGTGTTCTCGAGCTGGCGTATACGAAGTTGCCACACAGCATGTGCACCCCTGAGGATGTACTGCGCCTGTGCCGTTTGTCACTACTCCTCAGCGACAGACTTTTTCTGAGTTCGTCGGTTTTGACGAGTGACGGGTTGTGCTGGATACCTTGGCCTCCAAGTGGTCGGCGCAACACCATAGTATAGCGATCACTGCCTTTCAAGTATCCAACCAACCGTTTGAGGTGTTTCAGGGCATTGACTGTTGGAGAAGTCATGAAACTGGAGAGCTCCTTGATGGTGAAAGCNTCCAACCAACCGTTTGAGGTGTTTCAGGGCATTGACTGTTGGAGAAGTCATGAAACTGGAGAGCTCCTTGATGGTGAAAGCCACATCAGGCCTGTCCCTTGCAAGGTATAGGCACAGTCCAACTGCCATTCTGTAGAAACTTGCATCTTGGCTTGCCAGCATTGGAGAGTTGTCGATCATCTGAAGTCCTTGATCGGCTGGGGTACTGGACACACGCACCTTTCCAAACTTCGCTTCGAAAGCGCTCACCNCTTGCCAGCATTGGAGAGTTGTCGATCATCTGAAGTCCTTGATCGGCTGGGGTACTGGACACACGCACCTTTCCAAACTTCGCTTCGAAAGCGCTCACCAGCTTGTTGATGCTGTTGCCTGAGACAAGTGCCAGTCCCTCTTCCAAGTGCAAGATCTTCCTCTTGAGGAATGAGACTTCACTTCCGACCCCTCCAAGTGTCGAGACACTGATTGTGAATCNAGACAAGTGCCAGTCCCTCTTCCAAGTGCAAGATCTTCCTCTTGAGGAATGAGACTTCACTTCCGACCCCTCCAAGTGTCGAGACACTGATTGTGAATCGCTGCTGCAGTTTGTCCTTGAACATGTCCCAGTGGCTCTCGTTGCCCACATAGAGGATGTCATCCACATGAAGTAGTATAACACTACCTTTTGATCTCGCCAGGCATGGGTGGATTGCGCACCACTCGAAGTCCATGTGCTCAGTCAGGTATTGTCTGATGAACCAGTACCAAGCTGCTCGTGGAACGGCGACAGGTCCGTTCAAGGACTCGTGGTGAAACCATTGGTTGTTGAGCTTGACCTTGAGAGGTGTAGGTTGAGGCACCTCGAGAAAAGCATCTTTGACATCGAGTGTGCTCAACACTTGGGCTTCTGCTGTAGCTCCTCCTGAAACTTCATCCATCTCTGATTGACGTTTCAGCCATAAAAGAGGCAATAAGTTCAAGATGTGCGTTGAGGAAGCTGGTGAATAAACGTCTTGCCGTTTTTCCAGGAACGCAAATTCTCTTGCTACAAGCCTGGAGCGTCTCAACCACTTCATAGTTGGCCCAGAGCTGTTGTCAGCACTGGCATCACATGGTTCAAACTGCTTCAGCCTCCAGTCTCGCACAAACTTGGTTGTAAGGCGATGTTCATCAGCAGCAACTCCAGAAAACTCGCTTGCATGCTGAAGAACACCCATTCCACACAACCTTGCAATCTCAACCTCGTCGGCTAAGTCGTCAATGTACTGTGGAGGATCTTCAGGTTTGCTGCTCACATCAGCGTTGGACCAAAGCTCAACTGGCATNTGCAATCTCAACCTCGTCGGCTAAGTCGTCAATGTACTGTGGAGGATCTTCAGGTTTGCTGCTCACATCAGCGTTGGACCAAAGCTCAACTGGCATCGTAGTGAATGTTGCTGGGTCATCCTCCCATGCGTCTTCATCATCGTCATCATGTAGATGATCACTCAACTGCAAGTCTCGGCTGTAATCATCCATAGTATGGTACTCAGACCCATCATCAAAGGTCACTGAATTGACCATGCCAGAGTATTGTGACTTGATCTGCATAAGTCTGGCCTTTTTGGAGTCCTCAACTCGAGCTCGTTTGTGGCTTGCATCATCCAACGTCTCCTCCTCACCATGGATTCTTGTTNGACTTGATCTGCATAAGTCTGGCCTTTTTGGAGTCCTCAACTCGAGCTCGTTTGTGGCTTGCATCATCCAACGTCTCCTCCTCACCATGGATTCTTGTTGTTGGATGTGTCCTTGGGGTCACTGGCACATCTTGTGAGCCCATTGGAACTGCAGAAGATGCTGCAGCTGCTGNTAGGTGAAATTGGAGCTGGGGCAAACTGTTCCAGTGGCGTAGTTGGAGCTGAAAGTCCACTGAAAGCTGGATTGGGTGGCCCAACATCAGCATCGGCCTCTCCATCATTCCCAGCATCGTCCTCACAGTCATCAAAAATGCCTGTTGGATTGTTCACCACATCGGCACCAAACTCTTGCATAGGTTGCTCAACTTCCTCTGCAGGCAGTTGCTTGTCATGTGCAGCCATGCTTGCTGCTTCATAGTCTTCTCGTTGCTCCTCAAGAGCCTTCTGTCGAACTGCATGAGCGTCCTCATCAAAGAACTTTGATGGCTCGATTGCACCTGTAGGAACGTTGAATCCAGGGGCAATGGGTGCTCTGCTGCTTTTGGTCGGCACCACACGTCCTCCAAATCCACTTTTGAAGTCATAGGAGGCACACTTGAAGTTGAGGNTCCAGGGGCAATGGGTGCTCTGCTGCTTTTGGTCGGCACCACACGTCCTCCAAATCCACTTTTGAAGTCATAGGAGGCACACTTGAAGTTGAGGTAGAAAGCTAAATGGTCTTTCCAACAAGTGTCGATGCGCCTGATTGATCTTGAGAGCACCAAGTTCTCCCCATTGTACAAGAGGAAAGAATCCTGGGGATCGATTTTGCCCAGACAAATCATCCTGCGCCACTTGGCATTGCCCTTCGACTTCGTCTTCTGGTAGGCAAAAACAGGTTCTCCAAAGCAACATACTTTGCCTGTATAGGGCTTTCCTGCAAGCATCTCGAAACTGGTCATGCCACGTCCAGGTGTCACACCAAACCTGTTGATGATCCATGCTGCANNNNTCGCCCACGTCCAAATGTGAGAGTTGGTCGATATTTCGATGCCAAGCTTTGCTCCTAGAGCATGCATGAGGGATCCAGCAAGGGGCCTCAATCTCCCAACAGCATTTTCAACAAGGGAGTTTCCATGGTCATATGCAGGTGGTGTGGTTGATCTCGTCGGTAAACCCATAGCCAAACGTGCATTCACTGTCATCCTGAGAAGTTGTTTGATGGATGGTTCATTGTCACACATGAAAGTGAGATCTGTGTGACCCAAGAGCTGGCTGAATGCTAAAAGCTCACGTACCATCAGGTCGAACTGATTCTTGTGGCGCACTGGTGTCACATGCATATAGCCTGTTTGACTGCAAACCATCACCAGACAAGTCAAAGATTTGACATCCTGAGGCTTGGAACCTTCTNCTTGGAACCTTCTGGCACAGATTTCGTATGGCAAAAGTCAAAGCTGATGGTTGGATTGGCACCTGCATATGTGCTATCATCACGCTTGTGAGGGTCCATTCTAGCCCTAAAGGCTACGCAGCTTTCACACCAAGGTTCAAACGGCGCATGTGTGAGTGCATGTTTGTCCTGAGTCTGTCTGTCTGGGGCTACTGCAAGCTTTTGAGCATGAGGTTCTCGTCGCAGATCAGACTCAGCTGCCTTGGNGCATGTTTGTCCTGAGTCTGTCTGTCTGGGGCTACTGCAAGCTTTTGAGCATGAGGTTCTCGTCGCAGATCAGACTCAGCTGCCTTGGCTGCTGCATGGGCAATTTCCAACTCCAGCTTCTTGAGGTGGTTGACAAGCCTGCTGAAACACTTGGCCTTGGATCCACTGGTCGACAAGTTGTAGTGCTTGAGAGCTTGCCTCATCACTGCCAAAGTGCTTTGAGCTGTCAACTCAACTCCAGCCACAACGATCTTCTCATCTGATGCCGGCTCCACCAAGATCTTGTCAGGGATGTCAGCGCCCTGAGCATCAGCCACTACTGCTCCTCCATCAATGTCGTGGCCTTGGATGTCCACATCATCCTCTGGGGCCACATCTTCAACTTCAATCTGATCTCCATCAGCTGGTGCATGTCCTTGAAGTTCGCCATCGTCAGCGTTGAAGGCAAAGCCCAAAACTCTGGGGTCCTTCTCAGAATCACTCATCAGGGTGATCACATCTCGATGGCCTTCCAGCTCGTAAAATGGACAGCCAGGATCAATGATGCTTGCCATGGGTTCACAAAACTCCAGAACAAACCATGAGTC
>BGPT01003048.1:28155-54792 GCA_003297045.1 Symbiodinium sp. clade C Y103 | reverse complement strand
CAAAAACACACGCACACACCACAATAAAACATCGCCCACGATATAACCTCCTGAGATTTTTTTCCGGGGTCGGCGGCAGGGGCGGCAGCCCTTAAATATATATATAATTATATATGTGTGGTATACATATAATATACAATAATATACATATCCTGTATGCATCCCATTCCACAGGATGTGCGGCATCTTCCCAGAATCTTCATGAACCTTCCCTGTCATCCAGAAGGACCATCAATTCCAATTCAATCAGGATACGCCGCGGCTGGTGGAGACCAAGTCGCCGATGGAGTTCACGGGCAGGCCTCATGCACTCTGGCAGACTCTGGCACTCTGGAACTGTCTCTGGCGTTGAGACTCAGAAGTCATAGAAGTTTGAGGAATTTGAGGTATTTGAGATATTTGAGGTATTTTGAGGTCCTGTATTTGACACTCTGACAGAAGCCTTCGCTCAGGGGGTCTGACCAAACGCCACCTCCTCGAAGCTTGCCTCTTGTTGGCCGCGCCTCAAAGGCCGCAAGTTGTCTTCCCCTTGTGCAGCATGGACGTGCAAAGGCAAACACATCACGAGAAGATCATCCTCTCACAAGAAGCTATCAATCCCCGACGTAGGTTCACCCCTTCAAATCCAAGGACCGTACGCCAACCATCCAAGATCTCCCGCCCTGGCTGGGTGATTTGCTTCAACACAAAAACTCAGCACTCCGTCCAACACTGGCTTTGAAGCTCTTTGCTTTCTCTTTGCCAAGCATGACAATAAAACCGTTGCTTGGAATGTTCCATTCAACCTGTCGAAGTCTGCAAAAATCCTTTCTTGGGAACCTTTCGTGGGAACATTTTGTTGGAACTTCATAAGATTCAACGGGGCTGCACAACCTGAGACCTTTCGAACCTGCAATTTCTTGACTCAAACAAGTCGTAGAAGTCAAAGGACTTGGCGAAAACATCCTTTGAACTGTTCAAGCCTTCTATGGAACATCCACGGAACCTTCTGAAACTGCAGCTTTGAATTTGTCCCTTAAACTTAAATCTCTTTCATTTTTTGACCACCACTGGTTGGCATGCTTACCTCTTGCCGGTGTCGTTTCCCAATATTTCAAGTCTTCCAGAACATTCGGGAACCATGTCTTCATGTCAAACTGGCACCATAGCATATGGTAGCACCATGGAGCCTTTCTGTGAGGCCCCAAGCTTTGCTGCAAAGAATATGACGTTCGCTTGCACATGCGGTTGTTTGATACCGTTTGTTTGTCTCAATGTCTCAGTCTTTGTCTTAGACTCAGACATTTTTAGAGATCTAGGATGTTCTAGGGAAGAAATGGGAAGATGCAAGAAACCGATAGAAACATTGGGATTGAAGAGTATTGAAGAAGCTCTGTGGCTTGGACTCCAAGGCTCCAACAATTGTCCAGGTTGCTCCGCAGTCTGACAATCCGAAAGCCTCAAAATCTCTGCCCACTGCTTGTCTGACCGAGTCTGACCCTAGCATACTTCTATAGGCTGTTCTGAGGCAGTAAGAGTGGGTAGATGATGCATCAGATCAGATAACAGACAACATAACCATGATCAAACAGAAAGAGAACACAAAGGTGGTTCTTTTGCATCAACGTTGCCAAGTGACTCTTTGCAACTCTTGATGAATTGGTTCGGATCCTAGCCGATCAGCAATGGATTGCTCCCAAAGCAACATGTGGGGACAGAACTATGCAGGATTAATATGAACATGGTTTCCAAGTTTGAAAAGCTTATGTTCCCCAACAGGTTACAGGAAACTGCCTGTGCTCCTGGCATTAGACATTGGGATTGTTACAAGGCTGTTTTGGAACAGTCTTTTGTCTTTGGTCTTCCCTCGTTGATCTCTTTGTTCTGTGCATCAACACTATGTGTTGAAGTGCATTCATCGCAACCTACACGGTGTGGAAAAAGGAGGGACACTGCATGGACACTCCCTGGCTCTGTCCACAGTGGCCGTCTATCATCGTCCAATAGCCACAATAGCCAACAGCCTAACAGCGAAAGCTGTCCTTCAAAAGCACCTGCAGCAGTTTCAAAGCATTTGACTCCGCCTCAAGAACCTTGGCGTGGCACCAGAGTACTCAAAGGAGGCTGTACCATGCTGTACCATATGAGACATCGCAAGACATCACAAGACAGAAGAGATGAGCATCACAAGACAGAATAAGACATCGGAGGGGCTGAGGGCTCTTGCGTTTCGAGCTGCGCCCTCCCGCCGCGCCATGGGATCCACCTGGCGCCTGAGCTGTTGGGCCGGTGACTTCTCACACTGACCGTTCTCAGGACATAGCCAAAGGCGTAAAGACATAGCGTGCTCAGCGTGCTCAGCGTGCTCTAACATTCTGAGCACAAAAGGCTTTCTTGACGATTCTGACATCACGAAAGGCTTGGGAAATTTGGAGTGTGCTTCCTACTCAACTTGTATACATACTATACTAGCTTCTAAGTGTCTAGCAGCTGTGGGTGGCGAAAAAGAATGTGACGTACACGTACAGTACCTTCTGGCCTGAAAAGCCCAGTCAAAGAATCTGCTCAGTTTCAGCAGCTCGAAGAGTGAAAAAACTGTTTTCTTTTAATTTGTTTTGCGTTTAGTAAAGTTTAGTACAGAATTGCATTCTAAATACGCTGACTGGCTAGACTCGTCTCCACAATGTGAACAATACGCCAAGGCACCCTCCAGCGGTGCGAGCGCGCTTTGATGGCGGTTCGGCACTTGCCTCAGCAAAAAAACGCAGACATCAGCAGGCTAAGTAAAAGAGCAAAGTCTACACTTTGTGGCTGCAGAAGTCGGCAGAAGTCGGCTGCAGTTCTGCCCCTGTCCAGTGTTTGTGGTGTGAATTTCATCAAGGTCCAAAACAAGCTGTGACCTCAAAGAAAGCCAGGTGCATGGCTGGCTCTAGCCCTATGCAAACAGCGCTACTGGAAGGTGCTTCAGTAGCCTCAAGGAGCGGGGGAAAATTCTTCCTGTGCCACAGGATATCCTTTTTTGCTCCCCGTGCAAGTTACAAGGGGACAAAAAAACTCAGGGCACAGGAATGTACAGTACAGGGATGTACATGGCATCTAAGTGTCGTGTCTTTGAATCCAACAAACTCTAAGCACCATGTGGATTTCTGTCAGAGGGGCCTCCATGCACCAGGTCAAAGCACAAGCCTGGCCGAAATGCACTGCACTTACTGCTTTGATACTGCATTCCAAGCTTCATCAATTCATGCTGCATCCCAAGCTTCATCCTCTTGCCGGAATCTCATCATCTTCGGATAATTTACCGCCTCGTGTTGTCCCTTGTCACAAGGCTCAGCTACAAACCCGTTGTGTATCAGGCACAAACCATTGCACTGTGAATCCAATTACGCCTTTGGTCGGACACCGAGCCGCGCGGAAGTCTCCGCTAGCTTTTGAGTACTCAGCCTAAACACACTGCAACGAGAAGCACACGCGCGAACCGTTGCACAAAATCATGTGGACATGTGTGGACTCATATAGATTTTAAAAAACACTATAAGATACTATATATAATATGTACAGTATAGTATGCTATATATGCTATAGCGCGCGATAGCCGCTAGGCCATCCAACGCTGCAGTCGGTCCACAAAGAAGGGCCAAACGGGCCTTGCCTCAGAAAAGGCTCAGAAAGGTTGGGGCGGACAGAGGGTTGGGGAGTCCGACGGCAAGGATTTCCCTGTACAGTTGTTTTGGATCGAGTTGTCCTCTATTGCGGATTTTTCTGTACTGCCTTCAAAATCAAAGCTCTCATTTCTCCGTTTCTGAAAGCTTACCACGGGCCTTGAGGCATAGAGAAGCACGAGGACTCGGGCCTCAAAAATCTCAATGTCAAGAGTCAAAAGGCTGCCATTTAAAGATCAGGTGCACAAAGGACTCAGGGCTCTCAATGCTCCAAATCAATCACCAAGCTTTTTCTGAGTCTTCAGCTTCATCATCACAATGGGTCTAGGCCAACGAAGATCCCTTCAGTCTGTTCACCCACAATGCGAGAGATGCACGAGAAATGTTACACGGGAGTAGAGTGACAAAATCAAATCCTGAGGAATCTGAAGAAGGACTGGGGCAAACCAAACATCCAACCATTCACGAAGTTGCTTGGAAGATTTGTTGAAAACCTGACGGCTGGAAATAATATCCCAGCCGTTGGCACGCCTAGCTCCAAGCGTTCTTGTGGCAGACCTCACGAATGACGATCCCTTGTACCAAAGCCAACAGCACCCGAAGGCCCGAAGGCCATTGTTTCTGGCAGTGCGACAGTGCGACAAGACCTTCAGCAAAAAACATGAAGATTATTGAGCCAGGAAATGCCAGAAAGGAGCTGTGGGCTGAGCAAAATAAAGAACAACTGTGAAAAACAATAAAACAAATTTAGACCTTGAAACGGTCCCATCATGCACTTGACAAAAAGACTCGCTGCCGTTTGCCAGCTGGGGTTCTGGCAGGCCTTCCTTCAACAAAGCTTCGTAACGGGGCAAAGCCTGTGAGTGTCAGAGACTGTCGGAGACTGCCAGAGATCGGCCAAAACATAAGGGAAGAAAAATGTGTAACTCAACTACTGTATAACTGTATAATGAAGTTGTGCCATGCTCTGTAAAGCATAATTTGCCAGCAAGACATGACAAATCAGAAGAGATGACAGTCCAGGAAGTCATGACTCTGACAAGACATTGTGGGTACGTGAGATCTGGCCTCTGCGGCGCACTGCCTCTTAAGAGTCGCAACAGCTTCATGGCAGGCCTTCAATCGAACAAAAACCAAAAGGGCAAAGCTGCAACCCAATATAACCCAATCATACTACTTCGCGATCCCTGCCAAAGGTAACCTCCTAGCCCCAACATACTGATCTCTTTTGTCTGTCATCTGCATCCGAAATGATCAAGTAAAATCCGGATGTCCTGAACAAATTATGTCATCACTTTGTGGCATGTGGAAATAAGTCCAAACATGGAGATAGCCAAAAGAGTGGCAATCGGAGCTGCCTGAGCGTGTGCGCGCATACGTGCGTTTGAAAGTCCTTTCCTGCTAGTGCGTGCGCATGCGCGCGTAAACTTTGCGTGTATTCCTGTGTGTGTGTGCATGCGTGTGTCTATGTGTCTTTTAGAGGGCGCGTGCACAAGGTCTTGGGGTGGATGCACCGGGAACAAAAAGGTCCAAGCAGAGAAAGCATTGGGCCGCTGACTGCAACGGCTTGGTCGTACTCGGGGCAGACCTGTTGAGACTTGAGATGAGCAGACATGAAAATGATCTTGCTAAAATGCTTCAAGGTCAAGGTCAAACTGTTCCAGACCAGCCCTAGGCATTGTGTGTACCCCGAGCAAACTACCAAGTCAGCAAAATGAGATGCCTGAGACATCTTTTCCAGCTGCTTCAGTTGGGTTCGACCTTGGTTTATAAGTTCTGACTTCAAGATCAGCAGAAATTGGCAAAGCAGATGCCTTTTCAATATCTTGAGGGTCTCACTTGCTTTCTCCAAGTCCGCAATCTCAGTTCAAACAATTGAACGAGCCCGAACAGAATTCAAGATATTCAAGGAGATTCCAAGGATAGCAAGTCAAAACAAGGCCGCCATGCGCTGAGTTAAAAGCTCCTGCATCAGTTAGCACCGGCCCTGGGTCTGCACCCAAGAGTTGCGCAGCACCTGAACCAACAACTCGTAACATCCTAGCAACATCCAGTGACATCTAATAACATGTCATGTGGTCGCTGACCAGTGAGATCTAGTGCAATAATTTGCTAATTCAAATGAATTAAGGTCGAAAGATGGACTGATGCAACTGGTCATGTGTGCTCTGCACGGCAATGAATCAAACAATCTCTCTTGACACATGAATGGTGTTTTTAGTGTGAGGGCTTTTGTATCTTGTGGTTCGCCAACGCCAGTCCGACGCAAAGCCACGACAATGATAGCCTACAACAACATAGCTGTATTGCATGCCTACGCAAAGCCTACGAAACTTCTACCCCGCCTAGCGAAGCCTACCGCACCAATTACCTACGCAAAGCCTATTCAGAGCCTATGCAGAGCCTACGCAAAGCCTACGCTGCCTAGTCAAAAGCCTGTGCGGGGCAAAACACGGTTGAAGTGTTTTGTGAATCCTTTCATGTTTCATGTTTCAGTTGTGAATCATCACATGAAACAATCAATCAAGAAATGAAATGTCATGTGATTGATGTTCATCTTCTCTGGAAGAGGTCAGAGCCTGCACGTGTGTGCACATCTGCACTGAGGACTTTGTGTATCTTAGCGCAGTAAGGCGCAAGGGTGGCACTGTCGAGCACTGCACAAGCTGTTGCGGAAACACTTTCAAACAAAGCACAATGCTAATGCTTTCAGAAAAACAAAACACTCTGCCAATGCTGGAAATGCTCTAGAACCTAGGAGTCACGAGTGGCGGCTTGCATTGAGACACATACCTGTTTGCAGGATTCTATGTCCTGCGCTTACAAGTCAACATATCACAGGTCACACTTGCAAAAACATGAAGGACTTTTCAAAGCAACAAGTAAAACAAGCATATCATCTTGATAATATACATGATTCCAATCATGCTCCAAGATTATTCAAACACCCACAAGCTGCGGAGCATCTATTTGACTTCGAAATGAAAATCAAAGTCTCGTGAAACTATCGAACGAAGTGTGCCTGTGTCAACATAGTCTCTAGGGCTTCTTTGGAGCTTTCAAGCCGAGCAAAGGCAAAGCGGAACGCATCCGAAGCCTAACATGGCATTTCAACCAGCAATGGGACCAGATCAATCAAAAAGCAGGCATATACATATAGACATATAGACATCATATGGCTAGCCATATAGAATGCATAGTTCCGCATCAATTGTTCGCCTTCGCACATTGTAGTTCAGGTTTGCGTCACGTGTAGAAGTACTTGTTGACAACATCGGCGGAGGGGCATTTGGATTGTCTTCCGGCAACCATTGCCATCCGGGCATAGCTTGCTGCAAATGTTACTCTAAGAGTTGAGGCTCAAGGGGAAAGGCTTAGGACAGACTTGCCAGAGTTGCAAGATACAATTGATACAATCACCAATTTCAAGTGGAGAATTTGAGTGTGGTTGGCATCTGGCGCATTACTCCAACTATTGTCGGAAACGCCAGAGGATCCACAGGGCCGCCAGAGGGCTGTCTTTCGGCGCTGTCTCTCCTCCTGCGCCGCTTCTGTTGGCCGTTTCCTGCGCGCCTCATGGAGCTGCGATTTGTCGAACGATTTCCGCATACAGCAGTGTATCAATGCTCACCACAGGTTGGCAGCGGCTGTACCGCTCACCAGAGATGGCCCAGCGAAAGGCGGACGTGACTGAATCGAGGCACGCAAGCTAATGTGTTTGATGCTGCAAAACAATGCAACTGATAAGCAATACTATAATATACTATACATATCTATATATAGAGAGAGGGAGAGAGAGCGAGATAACTACATGTATCTGCATCTTATATGCCTGGATATACCTTGCCCATTTGCGCACATTTGTTGCTACTGGTGCTTTGGACATTATGCATGTTGCAAAAGGGAATTGGAGAGGGATAGCAGACCCTGCATGCCCAGAATCAGAAGAAAAGAAAAGCTGAAAGAATAGGGTGCAAACATGCTTCCATTGAGAAAGAATTTCGAAATATTCAACATGCAAATGCAACATGTTGCTTTGAAGCTGAGGTGTTGACACTATCGTTCTGTTTGTCTGGATGAACACCTTGGTGGAACGGTCAATCTGGCATGAACTAGGAAAAGCTGTTGAAAAGCTTACAAGACTCTGCAGATGCTTAATAATTTGTGTTTCTTCTCGAAACTTATTTTTTGAACTTCCAGCGCGCAGAAACAGGGCAAAACACCCTGTGGTTCATTTGCTTTGCCAGAAGGCAACGGAGCAACCTGATCTCTGACCAAAGTGGAAGGATTTAGTTGGAACTTCAAGCTAGCAAGTAAAACTTGTTGCCTCAATTCAGAGTGCCCCTCTCCTCAGAATCCGCCTGAGTTTTGTTTGTACAAGACGTGCACAGCGCTGTTTGGCATTGCACCAACGCTATACACACTGCATACGACACGGCTACAATTCTAGGCATTTCGTGAAACAACCAAAAATGTATATATGCCCTGATTTGGGCATGGCAGATATCGACTTTCTGCAGAATGAAAGAGCCGCCAGCGCCACCAACAGCAAAACAAACCACACAAGTTATAAAGAGCATGACATAGTGACAGCTAAGCACGCAAAGCATTCAGAATTCATCAAGCGTATCTCTGGCTTTAGTCCAGTTTCCACGTTTAGTAGCGGGGCTCAGAGACTGATGTTATCTGCGAGATTTGCGAAGTCTGCATCGTCTTGATGGACACGATCCAGTCCTACAGACTAGGCAAATCAGGCGTAGAAACCAAAGCACTTGTCAGGCACCCAAAAGCACGAAAAGTTTGATCCACCAACAGCCGTCTCTGTGGAAGCTACCAAACGTACAGTAAGTCCAGATAAGTTGAGTCACACAGGAATCCCCGAAAGGCTGTCTTGGTTTGTCCATACCTTCACTACCTTTATGTTTGGAGGCACGTCCTCACGGCTCTTCAATGATGCAGTTCTGAGTGTAAGTAGCTCCTTGGTAGTCAAGGAGACTTGAAAGACATGAGTACTGGAAGGCATGCTGCTTCGTCACCGTTCTAGGAGTCAGAGTTTGAAGCACCGAGAAGATAGGAGACATGATAGGACCCGACCGAGGATTGAGAAGCGGAAATTTTACTTCAGCTAATTGCAGCTACACTATCTCCAGGTTCAGCACTGGCACCCAAAATCCTGAAAGACCGAACTTTGAGTGCAACACATCTCGGTCATTCGAGTTGTACTCCACGAGGATGCACACCTGACATCTCAAACTAAGTCGCCTGCAGTGCTTCCCATGTTCCCACACGCAGTTCTTATGCTACCCAGTATATGAATATGCTCATACAATATAGTTATATGTTATTCAAAATGTTCCAACATTGAAGGGTGTCCCTTGAGATCCCTGAGGACTGTCGGAGCTTTTACAACTTGCTGTCGCGGCAAACGGCAAAGCCTGCCTCTCCACCTGGCGTATCCAGCGGCTGCACGGTGGTGATGTCTCTCCTGAGTCACTGAGCCACTGAGCTAATCCTGCAACTCTTGGCGTCCCGAAGCATTCTGAGCTGCAGGTCAACCATGGTTCATGGCGAGCTCAGCAAAGCTGAAGTAGCCAGCAGCCACGCTACTGAAAAAGCACGGACAGCTCAGCAGTACAACCGAGCCACACATGAACAGCTCCAGCACAAAGTTCATCTGTTGGTCGCTTGCCTCAATTGTGCTCTCGATCCAGTGCTCGAAAGTAGCACTGCGAAATGTAGCGCCCGCTATTTGCCCTTTTGAGCATTTCATGCATGTCCTCGCCAAGTTGCACCATACCAATTTTCGAACAGGTCCACTCTTCAGAGCGAAATAGTATGAGCGCCAGCCCCAGTCGTTGCCTGCAAACAGGACTAGTTTGCAAGAATGTAGCTGTGTTGCAGTCCAACACATGAACAGCTCAAAAAACAGCCACTGTTTTGCAATGAAGATCTCGTTGGCTGCGCTAAAGAACCTGACAGCTACTGCCAGCATGTGCCAGCAACTTTCTGAATCATCCTGGAGTCCAGACGTCAGTGACCCTAGACTCACAAGCCTCGGATGTGCTGCCGTAGGTCCTGCGCCAAAATACGCCAAAATACTAAGAATTCACCATGAACTTTGGGAAGTGTTTGGATGATGTCCCACAGCGCAGGGCCCGAGGTCCATCTGGCCGAAGAAGAACAGGTCTCCCGTCAGCAAAACTGCTGTAGGCACGTACGGCAAAAAGAGGAAAACGTTTGCCTGCAAAACGCTTCATGTGGCATGAATGATGCCTTCGAAGCAATCATTATGACTTATATGATTCACTGATTCAACATTCTTTTGACGTGAATGGACAAAATTACTTGTTCATTTCCATGCCATTCGCAAATACTTTGAGGCGACTCATGCAAAACAGGGGTATCGGTATAGGGCCGCCCCCCATCGCTAATAAAGGTGTTGCACACCCCTCAGCAAGGCCAGGGCGAAGCAAGACTAAAGTAGCATTACAATGATTTGGTCGGTTACTCACGTGATAAACAAGGCATCCTTCAAATATGTTCAAATATGCCTTCTGCTTTGTCTCTCCTGAACCCTGTCGACTGACTAGTCTCCTTTCGCTTGCAAGAGCGCCTCAATCCACGCAAGAAGGCCGACCTTCTTCCGATTCTGATCAAAAAGGTCCTTATCAAAAAGTCCGATTCTTTTCACAAACAGGAACTCAAGCGAGTGTGGAAGCGACGGGATTGGAATAGATTCCAACTCGCAGATTTGTTGTGGGTGCGCGTGTGTCTGTCTGCCACCAAATCCAAAAGTGGTTGGCCCAAGACTCGGTAATCGATTCGCCTTCCTGCAAACAACAAGGAATGATTCATTGTTATGGCGGCGCGAGTGCATCAAATCCAGCTGACATGCGGGCTCCGAAAAGCCAACACACGGGACCAGTCCTGATGGATACGCAAGCCTCCGCTGAAATCTGAGCCGCCCCACCTCGCAGTATAATTTCAACATGAAAGCAGTTTTGAGCACATGCACATGGGGGGAACCACTGGATCAGGACAAGTAGAAAGCAAGCAACTTGTGACATCTTGTGACAAGATGTGACCAGATGTGACAAGATGTGACAAGATGTGACAAGATGTGACAAGATGTGACAAGTACAGCGACGACAAAGGGCCCAGGCACCTCTCATTCACTGCGTTGGTTGCAAACTGCAGTTCCTCGATGAACCGCGTGCGGGCGGATGCTGGCACATCAAGCCTGAGTTCATTGTGGTCTAGAAGAGACTGCAACAATCTGGTGCTTTCACGACAAGTATCAAAAAGTTTTCTTTTGGAACAAATAAAATGACAAAAATGATGATGTGGTGACGTGGAATGGTCCGCAAACAATGAAGTCACGAATCCGACGACTGAGGAAAGCACACAAGGTCTGGTACCCGATGCATTCGAAGAACTACCACCTAGCTTCAGCAAGAATCAATGTTGCTGAAAGGTGAGTCGAAACCTGTCTTGTTAATTTTTTCACTCTGATCCTCAAGTTGCAATCCAGGAACTGTGGAGCAGTGTGAAGATAGGACCTGCACATACACAGAGTACAGTGGAAAGCTGCAGCAAGAGCAAAGATATGTGCATTCCATATCCAAGTCAGCAGCAGATTGGAAACGTGCACTATTTTCAAGGGCTGCAGCAACTGCTCTCTTTCTTTTTTTTTCTCTCTCTCTCTCTCTCTCTCTCTCTCAACTCTATCTATCTCTTTTGTTTCTTCCAAGAATCTGTGGCAAAGCTGACTGACGCAACGGAGGACAACAACCACCGCAACGCTAATTAAACTTGCTTCGGCTTATGTCGGCATTGCGTTTGCCAACATCATACAAATGATGTTGGCTTCACTAACATGCCGAACATCTCAGTCCCAAGAGTCTCCCATCTGATCTATGGCTCCGCACAAGTTCTGCCAGTTCCGAGAGGGCCAGCACTTGCTCCAAGGTCCAGCTGGAAGCCTGGGCAGCTCTGGGCAGGTCGCAGGTCGCAGGTCCAGCAGGCTGCACAAGTCGGACTTCCAAGCATTGACAAACATGATCAAACATCCCACAAGCTGCAAACTGTCAATCACTGTCAGTGGACAAACTTGGGACCAAAATAAAGCAAAGGGGCATTGAACAATAGGAGCCGTTCACAGGTAAGGACCAAAGCTTGTCTGCTTCGAATCCAGTTTGCCTCAGCCAACCGTCAGAAATGCTGTTGCAACTCGTAGAAGGAAGTTTCCGAAATGTGGTGCTCAAGTACAGGTACAAAGACCAAGGAAGCAGAGTGAAAATTTGCACGGAGATTTCAACTGATTCATTCGATTCTATTACAACCCAATAGTTCCAAAGTCATTTTCAGAGAGCCAGGGTGCTGGATCAGAGTAGACACCTGATGTCTCAAGGGTTGAGCACCTTGGGCCAACTGGGCCAACATTGGTCAACCAGCTTGGAGAAAAAAACATTAAAAAAAAACGCAGGAGTCGCATGAGTCGCATGAGTCGCACGAGCTGATTTGGAGATTTTGGAGAAGATTAGGAGAAGATTCCCAAGTTTGGCCAAGTTTGGCGAAGTCCAAAGTGCAGCTTCTCTGGGCTTCTGCTAAGCCGTTGGCAAACCAGCGTGCGTGTAGTTGGTGATGCACCTTGGGATTCTATCTCCCAGATGAGTCAGCTAAAGATACATGGGTCGACTAAAGTATGTTATACAAAGGGACAAACAAGAAGCCGTTCCAAGAAGCCACATCAAAACAACTTAACGACTTTTCTACAAGACATGAAAGTTGCGCCGGGAAAGGCAGACGCAGACTAAGACTGCATACCATGCAGAAACAAACAGGATCATTCTTGGTTAAAAAAGATCTCGGATTCAATTGGTACATCTAATTAGGCCTACCTTTAATCAACTTACTTAAGTGTCACAAAGCCATATGTCATCATAGCTCTACAAATTGCACTTCAAATATGGTCTGGTGCTCCAAAAACGAAACTCAGACCTTCAGAACACAAAAACGAAGGAATTGGGTGAATTGGAGTTCAAACATCCCAAGGAGGTGTGAACGGAGTCAAGGCCACGTGTCATTGTGTCACTCTTTGTGGGATATTGAGAGGGGTGTGCAACTTGCAGCCACGTTGCACTGACCAAGCTCCACTGACCTCAAGGCTGAACCGTTCCAAGCTGCGAAACTTTGGGCAGCTGAAGCTCCCAGCTCTCCGAGTCTCCGGCCTCCTCCTCTGCACTTAGCTGTGCCTGCTTCTTGGCATGCGAATTCTTCCTGGGTAGCTGTGAATCTTGAAAACCATTACCCAATGTTCTCGCACTTTGACAAAGCTGAGGAAGGGCACCACAAATTCCTTCACAATGAAACCGTCACACCTGCTGTACACCTTCAGAGTTTTGGAACCTGCCCCCACCAAGACCAAGGTCGGAAGACCGGCATCAGAACACTGCAATGCAGCTGGCGGGTGGAGACAGCACTGGTCGAAGTAGGACACATTTCCAGGCCGGACCCAGCGACATCAGAAAGCCAACAAGATTGAACAAGCTCAACACTGTCATACTCTGTCCCTCTTGGGGAAACAAAACTTATCATAATCTCACAACAACGCCTGCAATCAAGCTTCGAGAAGCCAAGACTATCTCGCACCGGCGTCTTGAGCATGTTGAGCGTGTAAGACCTTGACCAGACAAAGTAGCAAGAGCAACGAGCTGAAGACTCGTTATCTATTTATGGTAGATGCAAATAGTCCATTTAAGCCGGCTTGTAGAACATAGCTTGCCGAACCAAACGGACAGGACTAGAAATATTGCAAATCGAGGTGCAAGAAAGAGAGATTCACTTCTGGTTCCAATGCCAATGCGCGGATCAGATGTACGTCACCAGACCTCGATTGGTGCACCACAATTCCAGGCAACCAAGACTGACCAAGACCATAAAGATGCAGCATGTGTCTCGAAGCAACCCAGAGCCAACTCAGAGCTACAAGTTGGTTCAGAGTTGGTTCAGAGTTTCATCTGGAATTTTTCAGGGCTCGAAGTTGATGCATTTTGCAGACAGCAGGCTCGTTGGTCTCTTGCTGAGCAAGTGGTGCCACCTAGTTTGAACACGACGTGTGGAAGCTACAAGGATACACAGCAAAGCAGTGCAATCAAGCCTTAAGCACTGTGAGATGCACAGATCTACCATGTAACAGCAGGTGCAGCAATAAACCAAGTGTTCTCTGCCTGAAACCACCTGAAGTGCAAACAACAAACTGCGTCCCTGCCTGCATCAGCATCCTGACCTCAAATCGTCTCAAATCCAAGCATCTTCATGTTACTTCATGTTCATTTTGTTCAGACACTCTGCTCTGTACTCTGCCAATGTCAAGCCAAGATTCCTTTGGTCTTTGGCCACTGCGGTTGCACGCCTGGCACAAGTTCTACACAACCTACGGTGATGGCTGCTTTGTTTGAAAGGTGACACCAAAGACATAAGTTGGGCAGCTTCCAAAATCTGCTGTGGATTGGTTGTAGTGCTTGGTTTTACAGTGTTGCAGAGTCCTGTCATGGATTTGAATACCTCCTATTGGATCAAATAAATAGTAGAACCACCTGCAGCTTGGTCAGCCAGGGTTTTGGCCACTGCTCATTCTGAGAGACAGTCGATGTTTCCGTTTTCTACAAATTCCAACCAGAGGTCCCTTTGACGATGATGTACTACGAACATCCACAGAATCTACAAAATTTCTCTTTGCAAGGTTCTCTTCCTGTGCTCACAGTCTGGCCTCAGGATCGGCCTTTGCAGCAAGGAGCAGTGGCATCATTTCCTCACTAGGAGCCAAAATGAACCATGAAGAGCACTGACAATCTGAGAATGCCGTACATTTAAAATAAGACAAAGAGTACAATGGGAATCCACAAATCTGAAACTGTCCTGCTCCACACCACCCATCTGCGCCCAATGCAATGCAGTGTTCCCACGCGCATCTCTGGCATCAACAGAAGCCATGCCGTGAAGCAATTGTCGAGCTGCCTTCGCAGGATGTGCAAAACTGCCGCGCCTTCAAGCTATCAAAGCTATTCTTTGAATCAAAGCTTCTTTTTATCACTCTGGTAGCACTATAGAGAAGCATTCAAGCCCCGCAGGTGCACAGTTGGCAAACCCCTCCTCGACGTGTCCAGCCAAGCAAGCAACACCTAATGGTGTCAGACCAGTGCCAGAAGTGGCGGTTCCAAGTGCAGCCTCAATGGCACAAGCCACGACAAGTGTGACAGTAGGTCCCCTTGCCCATGCATATCAAATAATGCAGGAGTACACACAATGCAGAAATCCAAAGACGAACCAATTCTTCCAGGATGCTCTGTGATGCTGGAAGCGGTCTACCATGTCCTCTTGCAAGCGGATGCTAGGGGTTGGCGTGAATGTACACTGCAAGTCTTCATTTGAAGACACTTCCTGTCCTCCTTCAAGCACTCTATCAGGTCACTGTCTCCATTCACAGCTGCCAGGTGAAATGGTGTCCAGCCCAATTTCTCAACAGCCTGGTACAAATTCGCAAGGGAATTGCAGCTTTGCGTCAGGAACCCTACAAGAGGAGTACTGAGAGTACTGGCTTCTACAGGAATTTCTACAAGTGTTTCCCTGCTCCAAAGGTGCTGATATTTTTTGCGACCCTTGGCGACATTTCTCCGACCCTTTGACCCCCCCCGGAGCCAGCCTGCTGCCAAACTGCACGTCGTTTTGTTCTGCTCGTTGCCTTTGCGGGCTTTCCAAATGTCGAATTAAGTGAGTCAAAGGAAGGTCACTTTTGTCTCACAATACCACCTGCTCCAAAGTCTTTTGCGTGAGTTGATCGCTGCGATTACTGCACCGCGAATTGCTGTTTTTGTTGGCGCTCGCACCTGTACTGGAAGCAACGACTTCACAGCTGCAATGTTGCCTTGAGTCACCGCTATCAGCAAATCCTTGGTTACAGAAACAGCTCCAACAGCAAATCATGTCATCCAATTTGAAGCATTAAAAAGGATATGAAAGCCAATGGCACCACATTACTATCCATTCCGCTCAGCAAAGCGTTTCTTGTTTGGTTCATCCTTCCTGTCAACATGAGCCTTTGGTTCTTTGTAAAAAATCTGCATTGTACGTGTCATCCTATTCACATCTGGCAGTTCTCTCCATTCAGTCACGGAGCCCAAGCAGGACCTTTGTGAGAGATTGACTCGGCATCACGGGCAATGACCTGCAATTGGCGGAACAATTGGACAATTGGCAGGTAGAAGCACCGTTGATGGCTGGAATCAAAATCGGATTGACCGACTGAGTTTATTGCAATGTCCTGCAATATCCATCAATATCCGACATAGTTCCTTTGAATGTACATCGGAAGGCTTCCATGGACCTGTTTGGACCTGGTCATGTTTCTCCTTGAAATGGACTTTTGCCACATTGTTATTTGACAGTGGATGGAGCAGCCTGCGTAAACCGATTCAGCTCCACCGACAAGGCTTCTTGCAAAAGCCGGCCTCGACAGGGTTGCAGTGGCGTATCAAGAGTCAACCAAGAGACACTCGATGGATCACTCGAAATCTATGAAGATGTCGACCATTTAGGAAGACAGCACACGATGGTGTCCAGTGCAATCAATGAAGCCGCCTTCTTCTTCAAGGCTAGAAGTCGATCCATCGATCACGCTTCTCAAATCTGAAATCGGAAGAGGTGGTGTATCTGCCTCCGTGGGCAAATCTAGAAAAAAAAAACAGCAGGCAGACAAATGCAAACATGCAGACACATCTGAAACTAGGGCAAGCAGCATTGTTCCACGTTTGGCTGCTTCTCAAGATTCCAGCGCATCGCAGCTTGTCCATCAAAAGCCCAAAGTTTCAAAACAGAGCAGTGAAGCAGCATCTGGCAGTGAATAAAAGCAGGGCACAGTGCATCCGCGCCTGTGCTGTAACGAAGGACAATCCTGCAGAAACTACTTTCAACGCGCGTGCAGAAGACAGAGATAAACAGAGTATGTCGCCAGCTTCAGCTTCCATCAATTCAATCTATGCGTGCATCATAGGTTTCGCTCGTTCATCTCATTCCGAGTTCTTCACCTTCTTGGAGCAGCGAAGTGGACATATCTGCATCCAAATCCTTGAAGCTTTGGGATCTCTCAGGGCTCTCTTGTACTTGATGCCAACACTGACACGTTTAAGACCCCAGCCTCACACTCTGCGACCACCAAAGGATCCTCTTTCCACTGCCTCTCGTTTTGCCTCGTGGGGTGCAGAGTCCTTCTGCGTGCCTAGATCTGTCAACAAGTCGCTCTAGATGGTCTTTTCAATTGCCACTTTGAAAGGCATGTTGAATGGTGGAAGTTCATATACACTGCCTTGCATTCCATCATACCATCATCATTTCCACTACTCTCCAATGAATACTGGGCCAAAGTCACAAACACGCTTTGGGATCACGCCAGCCATCCAGCCTTTGTGGAAGGAAATGAAACGGAAATGAACTGTTGCCGCTGGGGACCCTACCAGATATACCAGGTTTTGAGGAGAGAGGAAGCTGACTTTGGTCAGCGTAGAATTGTAGAAGTGTACTGTTCAAAAATCAAGGAGGAACAGTCTGCACTAAGAATATTCTTGCTTCCAAGGCCAAGACGAAGACTTGGCCCCAGAGTCATTCTCTAGATCATCTGTTTTCCGGGCAATTTGGAGCTTGTACTTCCTGCAAAATGTGGAAGTTGTGCCCTTGCTTCTTGTGTGATCAGACTCAAAGTGCGCAGGCACCAGTTTCAGGGACAGCGCTTCACTAAACCGTCCTGAAGAGAAATTCGAGGTGTTCCTCCCCATACCTGCCCAAGCCTGAGAATTGGAGTACAGAAGACTCTGAAAGAAACTCGAAGGAGCAATGAGTTCCGCAACTTCAGCCCGGTGGTCACAAGTAGATTCTGCTGAATGTTGCAAACACTCAATCATGAGTTTCCTCGTTTCGGCCTAAATGTGCTCGGACACCGTTTGGTAAAAACTCCTGAACACAGGGATATGGGGATGTTGTCATCGAGGCAACAGACCATGGACTTCGCAACACCAAACACGAAGGTCCTCCTCAGTGAGGTGACTGTCGATCCCACCAGCTGCCCGGATGTTCACTGTGATCATGTACTGCCGACGTCGAAAGGATTCAATGTCTACTCAGCTTTGCACATTCAAAAACTGTTGCCTATTTGACAACCTCAACAAAATTATCCACTTAAACTTAAGACAATCACGTCATCCCCCTTTTGAAAGCTTCCTGCCTCCAGAACGCTTCGCAAGTCTTCGCTGAGATCGGCGATCGCCTGCAAAATGTGTCTTGTGTTTGTAAAAATTGCAAAACGTTCTCAACAGTAAAGCCAACGAGCAGAGATACGAGCACAATCTGATACAAATGATTCTGTGTCTGAATTGGGAACCCAAGAATCAGAGTCTTTGATACAGCCGGATTGGAGATGTTTGGCACTTGCCCAAGGGTGAGTGCAAAAGTTTGGTTGGTGTGTAGGCCTGTAGGCGGTCATCACACTGCGGGCCACGTGACAACAGCTTGCTGATAGCTAACCCCCTCTTTTACTCCAGCCCTGGGTGTATTGCTCTGCCAATAGTCATTTTATCCGATCGCTCTGCAACACTGTTGCGAGATGTTGCGAGCATCAAACTCGGTACCTCATAGACCCATCGAATCCAGTAGAATCTTGTAGAGATGGTGATGTGATTCAGATCTTGCACAGGCCACCTCCCATGCCGCACCTGCTCTCGCCTCTGCACATCCTGTGAAAGCTCGCTAGCTTCCCTATCAGCACTTCGAAGTGACTCCTGAACCCCGCTACCAGAATTGAAAATGTGCTGCTCGTTGCGCAAACATTAATGAATTAATGGGTCCAGTCAGTTTTGAGGATTGTCCTGTCGTTGCCTGGAACAAATTGTTGTACACCCCACACCCAACTTGCAGAGTGAACACACCTCCCAAGATTATACAACATGTTGCAATGAGGGATGCAGCATAGGTCACGAGGTCACCAACATGTTTCAGTCTTGTGCACCTCCAACTCGGAGTTGGCCACAGGGCCCCCCATGCGCAGGTGAGAAGATTCCTGGACGAACTTCTGAAAAAAATGAAGGATAGCGTTGATAGCATGACGTGTTTGTCTCGAAAAGTCTGGAATTCAAAGCAGAAGGATAAGGAAGATCTGTCAAGATCCACAGGACCTCAAAGCCTTGCCTTTTGGTCAGCAACTGCTTGACGGCTTAAGGACTCAGTCTCTTCTTCTTGAAATTCCTCACAGTGAAGGATTGGTTTGAAGGGTTCCCTGTGGATACGTAGCAACATTCACCTATCGCAGATATGTCAAGAATCTTCTGTCAAAAGCAAACTAAACATGCAGAGAATAGACTTCAAAGTGCTCTCGGTGCTGTGCAAGCCACTGCCTGCAAAATTGCATTAATTTTGCCTCAGAAATGTCCACTCTCTTTCATGGCCAGTCTGCAACCGAATCTCTAGAAGTCTTCGTCCCGACATCATCTCATCCTGAGCAGTCTGCATACCAATCTGTCACTGACTGACTTTTTCACATTTCGGAAAAGTTTTTGCTGCAGTGTGGACGCGCATGGTTTTTATCTCACCTGAAAGCAATACAGACTTTTGCCGAATGAAAACTACATCCTCAGTGAGCATTCTTTGTGCCCCGAGGACTATGTGGAGACAGAAATCCGCGCTATTTGCATGGCGGCCAGCATATGACAAGTGCACCTACCAGTCACGAAAGCATTTGCAAGATGGGAATAGAGAAGTTAGTCAAAAACGATACTAAATTTACACAACATGTTTAGACTGGGTATCTACTGCGGCGTATGTTGCACCTATATCTGTTCAATTCTGTTCATGTGGTTGTGTAGCTTAGAATTCCGCTGCTCCAAATATATATACAAGACTTGGATTGCTTGCCAAAGTGATCAGAAAATAAAAAGGCGTCTGGTAGGTCTTCAAAAAATGTGTGGGGGCAACAGTCATGCTCAGCCAATGCTTCAAGTGAAGCCTTCAATCATCTCACTCTGCAGATCTCGCAACATCACGGTACTGCCTCCTTCGCAAATGTTTTCCAATTAAGTCACTCTACGATTTAGCCGATGTAACTACATGCCTGAATTTAAATGACTTTGAGCAAATCCGCATGTTACGCACCAGCTTGTCTGCATCTGCCGTAGTGTCAACAGAAACAGGCAAACTACTTTTTTCTGATGTGCAACTGTGCATTTTGGTCCAGGCAAAAATACACTAGTTTATCTACTATTTGCAGCGCATCCAGTAGCAATCAGTAGCACATACCCAGATTTTAAATGAGTATAGACTCAATAAGCACCGCATTCCAGCAAGTCGTCCAGCCTCACGAAGCTTGAAGACGCGGAAACAGTTCTGCAAAGCTGACACCTGGAGAACGGTTCAGAACGGCTTGAAGATTCTGAAGAGATTTTGACGAGTGGATGATGTGGATGTCCTTCCTTTCAAGCTGCCACATCAGTGCTTTCAAGCTTACTGTTTCAACCACAGCTTGTTTCCAATAACATCCATTGCACAACAAACTAAGCTCTCTCACATAATTGTTCGACAAGTCAATGTGCCGACAAGCCACCATGAGGTTCTGATCAGGAGATATATCCACGCTCTGAAGAGAACCATCGTCAAAGAAACACTTGGACGTCCCTTGTGCACACAGCAAGTCTATCCATGTCAAGTGTTCTAGTCAAAAGACATTAGACATAGTCGTTTGCAATCCACAAAGACCGTGACTTCATAGAAATTCCCAAAACAAGGTATTCAAACCCTGTCAATGGTATGCAATGTGGTTTGGAGGGAGGATGTTTGATCAATGTGGCTTCCAAATCTTCCAAGGCACCGTCTGATAGCCGTGACAGCATAAGAAGTCCATCTGCAAGTACTGCTAGCAACGCATCGCAGTCCTGCCACAGCATGCCACATCCAACATATCCGGCCTTGTACTACTTTGCAAGTTGTTTTCACACCACTTTGAATATCTTTGAATGGGAGCATCTGGACTGTTCCGCGCCACTGCTCCACCGCTCAGTCCCTATCACAGAATCTAAGCACGCGGAAGCAGCTATGACAGCTATGAGGCTGAGCCACATGATGCACCTGGCAAAGTTCAAAAGTCTGTCGACCCTATCGACGCTGTTCACTCTATCTGTCGTCTCCTTTCCGTTCTGACATTGACCAGGTTCTTAATGAAAGGATACAAAAGCTACAGTCATTCAACCCAACACTGTCATTCAAAATATTCAAAGGTCTTTTCATGTCACGTTGTGCCATTCTTGTCACAAACGTAGTCTTAGTTTGCCAGGGCACAATTTCGCAGGAACCATCAAGCTGCACACGAAACACCTGTGCTCCAGAGCTCGCTTCAGTGCCTGCAGTTCACTGAAACCCACACGCACATGAGACGTATCAAGACATCTTGATTGAGACAACTGCTGCCGCTGCTGCCTGCTGTATTTGAGCCCATCATAAAATGTTGCAGCGACTTGAATCTGATCATATGATAGCATTGCACGCCTGCAACGGCGAGCAGGCACGAACTCGGAGAGGGATCCTCGACCACCTCGGACTTCAGGTGCCAGATCTGCCAGACTCAATGATGTACAGTGTAGCAACAGTGTAGTACAGTATAGTACAGTACCAAAGTGCCACAGTGCCACAGTGCCAGATCCCAAGAGGTGGAGCCGAGGCGCAGCAAGTGCTGTGCAAGTTCCTTGGTGAAGGCGAAAAGGCTCTGGTGGCACCAAACAAGGAGAGAAAGGACCAAGACGGACAAGAAGTGCGAAAAATCTCACATATCTGCCAGATATACTGGAAACAAATCTGCGGCTCAAGCTTCGGTCAATCGATGCAACAAACTTGGGAGATGCGTCAGACGCCTCACCTTCATTCAAAGTCCACACCTGCGATTGGGCTGATTGGGTGCGCACCCGTGCAAGCAGGACCCAAAAACACTTCATTTCCCAGAACGTGTCAGAACCGGTTGACCCCACAAGTCTTTACTCGGCTGGACGAGCCCAAGCATGTGACATGAATGGCTAACACTGTCAAACACGCACACTGAAAGTCAGGTCCAGTCAGGTCAGACTCCTGCACGTCACTCCCAGAATCCACGGCTATCCAGTTGCCGCCACACGATAGTGCCAATGGCCCACCTGCAATGCTCGGCGAATATGTCGAACCACCAGAACCATCGAATTCTTTGAAGTTCTACCATCTACAGCTAGCAGTTGGATAGCTGTGGAGGAGTCACGAAGATGAAGATGGACCACTTGGAAAGGACGCTGTAAACAACTTGCTACACAGAGATACCACATATAAAGCATTCACTCGACTCGACACAGCTCTCTGATAAGTTTCGCACCATCAGCTTCTGCCAGGATCATCTCTGAAGATAACTGGGCACACGAGCTATGTAGTCTCCAGGCAAGAATTGCGCCCCCAGAACTTCGGCACCTCAGCAGTTGGTTGCTTTTGGAGGTAGCTGACACCGGTGCACTGGGATTCGCGGCACTGGGACACAACTAAGACTGGTATATCTTTGATATAATAGCCAACGAGAACAAGAACCAATGTGTCTTGGGATTTACAAAATCACAAGAGCAGCCAGGGCAGGAAACTGTGCAGGACAAGGCGCGCGATGATGGGAGGAGAATCTGATCGTGAACATGCCTAGAAAGCCAGGTTTCCATCAGGAAGACTTGAGAATGAAGGTCAAAAGTGAATCTTAGAAACAAAGGATTCTGGAGTTTTAGCAGGTCTTCCGGATTTGGAGGTATGACACTGACTAGAGTTGGCCTGACTTATTGCTCCTGCTGCCTGCCAGGTGTCCTTGTCCTTTCTTAGATTGATTCAGCTGCAGATGTCAGAAGAGCCCCAATTTTGGTGAAAAGTATACAGGACGTGAAATTGCAATGACGGGACATCCTAGTGGCAGTGCTGGGGTCTTGGATCTTCGCTAGATATATAGAATCCATAGCTTCAAGGATATCGGATATCCAAAAAAGAGGGGGCTGAAATTGATTGAAACTGCGCGGCAAACACTTTTCTCCAAAAAATATCGAAAAATACCTTTTGAAATACTGTTTTCTTGCATATCCTTGCCACCTTGTATTAGTAAACATATATTCGAAAATCTTGAAGTCAAATCGAAGCTTCCCTAAGCATATTTGTGCTACAATCTCACACAAGAAACTCTGAAAGCCTGGGACCAATGCAATAGAATCAAGCAAAAACACTGGCCACCGGGATCAGGCTGTGAAACCAATGCCATCCAAATGTTGAAGTTCTAAAGGGGTCCGGAAGCATGGTATTTGCCACATTTTGGCATGTTCACCTTCCATTTGCATGGTATTTGCCACATTTGGGCATGTTCACCTTCCACTTTGCATGGTATTTGCTACATGTTGCCCCCCCTTCCACTTTGCAAGGTATTTGCTACATTTAGGCATGGCCACCTTCCACCACATCATCATGTCAACCTCAAGTGCTGTATTTACATGTGTGCAAGTTTGGATCTAAACATTCTAAAAAAGCGGAATGGTGGGGTTCGGGGACGGCGCAGCCCCTCCCCCCAAAGCAGAATGAAAGAACCTGAGAAGAGGGGAACGAAAGCCAGCATCCCATTTTGAGGATGGTTGCGCGCGGCAGTCGCGGTGCAAGCGCTTCGCCAAAACTTTTGGCTCATTGATTCTTCACTTGCCAGGTGAGGGTCGCTGAATTTTATCAGCGGTAGTGAATCTCTTCCTTCTTTCTCCTTGCCCCCTGTTCCTCAAATGCAAGTCCCTGAACTCACTGGGCACTCCCGATCCCGAACGCCGAATGATCAACTGCGCGCTCCAGATCATAATGGGCCCTACCGGCCCGCGCCGCAGCTCTCGCGGCTCACAGCCGAGAGAGTGTCAAGATAGATGCCAGACAGAATGTCAGACCAGAATTCCGGATCGAATGCCAGAGTAAATGCCAGAATGCAGGCCCGATAGAATATCAGATAGGGTGTAAGAATGAACATATACTAAATAGAATGTCCAATGGAAATGCCACGTAAACTGCCAGAATAGGATTTCAGAAATGAATGCCAGATAGAATGTCAGATAGGATATCAGAACATACGCCAAATAGAATGTCAAGTGGAGCTACCTCATCGAATGCCAGAATAGTGTTTCGCATAGCATGCCAAAAGCGGCCAAAAGGAACGCCAGAATGAATGCCACATAAAATGTGGCTGCCCATGTCAGCGAGAATGTCACGATAGGTGCCAGATAAAATGCCAGAATTGAATTTCAGATGGATTGCCGAAAAGAACGCGCATAGATGCCAGAAAGGATGACAAATAGCATGTCACAACTATTGTGAAGCCGAAGAAACCCCAACGGACCCTATCCGCCGTTGGGCTTCGCTCATCGCTATCTTGTTGCCTACAGGTCTTATATATGTGCTTCGCTGTCATATAGACCCACAATATGTCCTTTGCGCGTCGTAAAATCCTGCACCCCAAAGTCACGACAACGCCCCAGCTTCGCAAAGAATCGTGCATCGCATCCACCCCACAAGGTCAGCAACGCACCCCAAAATCGCGGACCAGGGGGGAATCGATACCCCACCGTCACCTCTTTGCCACCTGGTACAGTACCCGGAAAAAGCCTCTCTATGGGCACCCTAACGCCACCCAATTTCAAGAAAATGTAACGGCACCCCCTATTCTCACTTCGTTCGCAAAAAGCAACTAGCCAGCTTCCCGGCTGGCTTTCGCAACCTCTTCTCAAATGTAATGCTGTCAGTTTTCAACAGAAGATTAGAAGTGTGATACTCAGGGTGTACATACTGTGCAAAATGAACCTTGCATGAAAAATTATCTATTTGCGGGTGTGCACGCTTGGCTTAAAATATTTAAAAAAAAACCTGTCATTTTGCATGGGACTTGCTACATTTTGGCATATTCACCTTCCATGTTGCACGGTATTTGCCACATTTTGGCATGCTCAGCTTCCATTTTGCATTGTATTTGCCACATTTGGGCATGTGCACCTTCCACTTGGCAGTGTATTTGCTACATGTGGGCATGGCCACCTTGCACTCTGCACATCATCATGCCAACCCCAAGTGATGTATTTGCGGGTGTGCGAGCTTGGATCTAAACATTCTAAAAAAGCGGGAGGGTGGGATTGGGGGAGGGCGCAGCGCCTCCCCCCAAAGCAGAATGAAAGCACCTCCTCATGTATTTACGGGCGTGCAAGAAAAGCAAAGAAGCAAAGAAGCAGAAAAGCGGAGAGGCAAAGAAGCAGGAAAAGCAGAAAAGCAAAAAGCAGAAAAGCAGAGAAGCAGAGAAGCAGGAAAGCAGAGAAGCAGGAAAAGCACGAAAAGCAGAGAAATTCAGAGAAGCAGAAAAGCAGAGAAGCAAAGAAGCAAAGAAGCAGGAAAAGCAGAAAAGACAAAAAGCAAAAAAACTGAGAAGCAGGAAAGCAGAGAGGCAGGAAAGCAGAGAGGCAGGAAAAGCAGAGGCAGGAAAAGCAGAGAGGCAGGAAAAGCAGGAAAAGCAGGAAAGGCAGGAAAAGCAGGAAAAGCAGGAAGAGCAGGAATCAAAAAAAAACTGATCCAAAAATAATTAGCCCTCGGTTCTAAAGTGCATGCTGCAATACCTTCAGAAATATTCGCACAAGTCCGAAACAGAGCAGGAAAATTCGCAAGGTAGTATAGTGTAGTAGTTCGAATAAACAGAGCTCAAGAAAAACAGTTTCTAACAATGCGTGACAAAACTAGTGGTTCCCACAGAAGCAATGTGGGCAGATTGCACAAAGGCCCAGTCCCTAGTCCCGGCTGAGAAGTTCCTCTGCAAAACAAAGCAGAAAGAGAAGCAAGCAAGGTTGGAAAGGGTTGGAAGGGGTTGCACCCTTTGAGTAGTATAGGGAAAATAGTGACTGCTTTAAGTTGACAGGAGTTCAGAAAGAAATTGCGAACAAGTGATTCTAGATACTGAATATCCATGAATATCCCACATGCACCAAAGACTCAGAAATCATGCAAATTATTATTCGGCATTGTTGAGGCCAAGTTGCGATTGTTGGAGGCAGTCGTTTAGCCTTTGAACCAGAAGCTCCGTCCTCTGCTGTTGCAGCCGCTACGTTTTCACGCATGAAACATAAGCAACTGAAAGAAGCAGCACAAATGAACTCAAATGCGCAAGAACATTCAAAAAACAAGATGCAGCCCACGAACCCGAATGCTCACACGAACCTTCTTGACACTCCTGACATGACACTCTTGGGAAGACACTCCTGGGAGACACTNGAAGACACCCTGGACATGACACGCTGGGACACACTCTTGGCATGACACTCTTGGCATGGCATTCTTGGGAAGACACTCTTGAGAAGACACTCTTGGCATAACACTCTTGGCATGACACTCTTGGGAAAACACTCCTAGGAGACAATCTTGGAAAGACACTCCTGGGAGACACTCTTGAGAAGACACTCTTGGGAGACACTCTTGGCATAACACTCTTGGGAAGACATTCCTGGGAGACANTCCTGGGAGACACTCTTGAGAAGACACTCTTGGGAGACACTCTTGGCATAACACTCTTGGGAAGACATTCCTGGGAGACACGCTTGGGAGACACTCTTGGGAGATACTCTTGGGAGACACTCTTGGGGAGTCACACTTGGGAGACACTCTTGGGAGACAGTCTTGGGAGACACTCTTGGGAAGACACTCTTGGGAAGACGTTCCTGGGAGACACACTTGGGAGACACTCTTGGGAGACACTCTTGGGAGACACTCTTGGGGAGACAAACTTGGGAGACACTCTTGGGAGACACTCTTGGGAGACAGCCTTGGGAAGACACTCTTGGGAGACACTCTTGGGAAGACACTCTTGGGAGACACTCTTGGAAAGACACTCCTGGGAGACACTCTTGAGAAGACACTCTTG
>BGPT01003048.1:145-25719 GCA_003297045.1 Symbiodinium sp. clade C Y103 | reverse complement strand
CCCCCAAAGCAGAATGACTATACCTGTTCTCCCGTGTAATGCTGTAGGTTGCATATGATACTCAGGGGTGTCTATACTGCACAACATGCATCTTGTGAGTATGTAAAACGTAGGTTGAGGCAGAACAGCTCAAGTAGTAGATATAGTTGGAGAATAAAAATCAACAAGTGTCCTGAAATACGGTTTTCAGAACTTAAAAAACAGCTAGTTAGGACACTTGTTGAAAACATGTCCCAGTTCCTCTCACAAAAGCATGCATATAAACTCAGAAGAAAAGCTACAAAAGCCAAGAAGCCGCAAAAGCCGCAAAAGCCACAAAAGCCACAAAAGCCAAGAAGCCAGACTGGAAAACAAAAAAAAATCACAAAAAAAAACAAAAAAAAATCCCAAAAAAAATAGCCCTCCATATAAAAGCGCGAAAAGAAGTCTTGCAGGAGTGTTTCAGAGATTAGTTTAAAAGTTCTGCATGCACAGGCTAATGGGCAGACAATGGACTCTTGCACAAGCTGGGTGGAATTGACGCACAGATCCAGTGCCAGATTGATAAAGCCATCAAGTCATTGACTTGTTGACCTATATGATCGGAACCAAATAGTATCCCTCCTGGGGACGGACGCGTCACTTACCTAAAGTTTTTGCAGATTCTAGAAACTGATGACAGACATATTTATGCATTTCATCTTCGGCTGCTTTGTGATTGACCCGACCATTCTGGTTGGTAAAGAATGTTCACATAGTCTGCGTTGAAACATGTTCGAGGCACCAAGACTCGCAAACGGCAACAAAACATAACAAAACCATGCCAAAATGCGCAAAATGTCCTGCTGTCTTCAGTAAAGGCTTACTGTTTGCCCTGTAGGACATCCTTGGCCAAGGTACAGCCATACTTCTTAGGCCTGATGCTGCCTTCGACTTCGACAAGACTTTCTTCACAGTCACCTTGGAGATTTGTCCGAGCTCAGTCACAAAGCTTCCATGACATCACGGGAATAAAAGGGCGATTGAATAGTGAGTGAATGGCGAGTGAAGGCAAGCTTGGCAGCATGGCAGAAAGACCATGAAAGACTTGCCAAATTTGCCAAAAAAGTGACCGAACTCGTCTCCAGGTCATAGAGACCGACCGTCGACTCTGTTTGGAAGGCCACCATGTTGCACCCTGGAAAGCTGAGAGCTAGCCGAGAGAGGCTTAGAGACGATGTGCATACGTAAGCACTTGACCGCTTGACATCCCTCGCAAGAGTGCAAAGCAAAGTTTAAGGTCTTGACTGGGATTGGCAAAGCCTTGCATGCATTCATCAGCTTCCATGCTTGCATCGCATATTCTATCAGGGTGCAACATTCTATTCTTCACAGTGCCAACAAAGATGCAACGCTGCAAACAATAAACTAATTAATGCAAGCCACAAGCAGACAAGACTTGTTTGTTCTCAATAACAGCGACCTGCATCAAAAGCGTCCCAGCCAAACAACGAGAACTGCAGATCTTTACCCACTCCACTGCCAGATAGACCTATTGTATATTTGGCTTTTACATGCTTTATAACAAATACAAGGAGCATCAAGAACAGCACCACAGGTCTTTTGTGCCTCTCCCAATTAAAAAAATAAAACACACAGGTTTTCTGAATACGGGTTGTCATGCCCACCGAGCTCCGTGAAAAATTCACATGTGGAGAAACCTGGCTCTGAAAATGGATGTTGACCAACATTGGGGTCTGTGTTGCTAGTCATTAGAAGAACACGCACAGCCGAAAAGTCGGTAATTGTACGTTATGTGCAGTTCATGTACGGTTCACGTGCGGTTCACACACGGGTCATGGACGGTCTTTGCGCAATTCATGTGCACGCACAACGGATCTGGCAATGCCTCTTGAGTGGGACCCTCCACGAGGTCGGACATAATCTGCTTGACATTGCTGCTTACCTCAGACACACAGTGGCATACAGTGGCATACAGTGGCATACAGTGGCATACAGTGGCATACAGTGGCATACAGCAGAGGCGACTAGTGCAATCTGAAACCGAGAACAAAAAAGTCAATTAAAAAGCGGCCGCAAGTGTCAACAATGGTCCACACTGGCAACGGGCAAAAGGTGGCCTGCTTCATCTGCTTCATCTACTAGGTTGAGGATGCCCTCTTGGGAATGTATGTCTTTTAGTCCGATTGCTTGAACGAGTGCGTAGATCAGACAAGATGCATCAGGGAAGCCTTCACAGCTTTTCAGGTAATCCACCGGTGTGAGTCCGTTTCGATCTTGTTGCAAATGATTTGCTCTAGAACAAAGCCTCAGGGCTGCTCTGTATTCACAGTTTGGTTGGCTTTCTTGGCTTTCTCCAAAAAATCATTCCTGCTCTGTGTAAACTGCAACAGAAATTTAGGGCTAAAACTAAGTGAAAGCAAGTATACAGAGTTCAAGGGCACTGAATTGAATAAATCCAAATGATTGCCACAGAAAAGCATGATTTGAGAAATATGAGAAACGTCCCTGAACTTTGAACGTCTGAATCCAATGCGAACACAGACGCAGGAAGCAAATGAAACAGTTCTGACTGATTCACTGACCAGGTGCCGCTGAAAGAACTTGGAAAGAGATTCGGATTCGAATGGATTTTAAAGCCTTTTATAAATCAAATCACCAGGTAGCAGCAATCTGACCGCAATAGGCGCGCAGGTATCAACTTCGGCAACTGCACAGTGCAAAGGACTCCGTCCATCTTCACAAGGTGAGTTGACGCTGCATCGACCTGCATAAGAATGGAGTGAAAATTCAGAAAAGAACTTTACCTACTTGCTGAAATTTCATTACTGCTAGGTGATCTCAACTAATTATTTTTTCAGTGGCCTTGAAGCAGCAGCTTGATCATTTCCAGCCGGCGTTTGCTTTGCAACGCCAAGGGAATGAGATTGCTCGGTGCCGAAACGATCTCCAAGAACTCCGCCTCAAACACTCAATTGTTCGGATTCATTCAAGTCACCGAACAAACAACAGACTGCCACATCTGACACAGCATGTTACGTAACTGAGAGTTCACTGTATGCTGCAGCATTCCAGCATTGCTAGGTACAGAGTGCTAAAAGCAAGAACAGCAGCAGCCACTTCATTGCCGTCTCACTTGGCCTTCTTGTCGCGAATAAATCGCCGCACGGTCCCCAGATTTCCTTGCTGCACTGCTCTTCTCAACCGAGCTGGATTATCAGCCTGAAGACAGTACAAAACACCGAATGAATCTCTAAAAAAATGAAACAGGTAGTACAGTAGTATGGTAGTACAAAGTAAGTTTTGAATGTCTGTGTCACAAATTAGAACATACTGGAACTGATGGAGGCGCATCAACCCATAAAGGCAACTAGAGGACCCTGGTCCAAGCCTCTGATGTCAAAGCTTTCCTTAGCTCAACCTTCCTGCCAGAGCAACATCCCCCATTCAGAACAGTCAAACTCTGAACAGGTTGATGCTGCAACAACCGGCAAGAACCAAAGAATGCTGTGAATATCTGCTGAAGGAGGTTCAACCTACCAAGTACACTCACAGAAGCTAGTCCTTGGCCCTTCCAAATCTGCAAGAGACGAAGATGACATTTTCTGAAACTCCGACCTGCCACACAAGACTTTGACTCGACAGCCCTGAATCCTGCACTGTGGTGCACTGTCGTGCACATCAATGGTCCAAATTGTCCAACCATCTTTCCAAGGAGTACAAGGAGGGCTCCATCAGCGGCTCATCTCTGACATGGCCTCTCGTCGTTCAGAGCTGTCGCCTTTGCAGCTCCATCAAGTCCTGCTTCGTAGGATGTTGGAGATGAGGTACATCTTAGGTATATCTTAGGTATACCATAATATCTGAAGACACTTCCAAGACACTTCAAGACTCCAAGACTACTTCCTATAGCCTCAACAAATCTCAAGTGGCTGTTCAAGTGACCAACACTCGCTCGCGCCATCCTAGACTGCTTGAATGAGCAGCCAACCCCACTCTCGCAGGTTCAAGCGCGGAGGCCACTGCCTGTTTGCCACCAAAAGGGAAGCGCAGGCTCACAATTCAAAGAAAACAGGTGGACATGGCGTGCTTGAAAACGAAGAGGTTTGTTGCCATTGCAAACCAGCTCTGTCTAAAGCAACTGTCACCATGTTCAAGACTCGCAGGAATTTAAGCACCGAGCCTGTGCCAAATCATCCCACGGAATTTGCAGGGCCAAGTTAAAGCAAACAGTTTTCTGCTTCCGCGCGGCGTCTAGGTTCACCTGTCCGAGCATGCTGGGCCCAAATCCTCCAATGTCTTGTGTTACTCAATTTTACAAGCAGGAACACTTGTGGATACTGATAAGAAACGTCCATCAAAGCAAACTTAGAAGATAGGTTCAAAATTGCAACCACTCAGCTAGTTCTCCAGCCAAGCCACACACCAAGAACTCAAGCACTCCACTCCCCTCCACTCACTCGTTCATTGGCCAAGGTACTGAGAAACTCATTAGCTGTGTCAATACCCCCCTCTGAAGTTGACTAGCGAACCTCTGTCACGAAAAGACTGTTCTGTCTATGTTTGCAAGGAATGGAAAAGGAGGCAGGAAATGTCTCGCTTTTCCACGCAAGATAGATTTCGATCGGAACAGAGGAACCTCCGAATTCAGGTCAGTGCGGATTCGTGCTTAAACGATGCTCAGATGGTGATTGGAAAAGTGCAATCCCACGATGTTTTGTGATTCAAACCAGGTTGTTGCTGGTTGCCTCTGCTTCCGCATTGTCATCGTGTCTTGCAAGGCAGAACTCTCAACCATATCGGAATCTCTGCACCAAACATGTGCTGAGTACGTTTCCAGCTCCTTCCCGTATTGGTGTAGCACCTTCTAGTAACTTGTAGTTGCTCTAGTGTAGGCTTTCATGCAGCTATAGACTGTAGAAGGTCATTGTGCCCTTCAGTTCTTTGTACCATGCTGTAGGCCACATCTATATCAGCGAGCATTCAGTAGCACCTTTCAAACATCACTAAACCTCTCAACATTGCAAGGATTCAATCATCGCGCTAACTCTTTCACCCAATGAACTAGGATTTTTACTGGACTTTTCGGTCCTCTTCCAATTTGTTGTATCCTCAAAACTTCACCAACTGTTGGCCACCTGGTATCAATATAATATATTGTATTATATTGTTACATATATATATAATTCACGTGTTTGCACCAACTCTTCACTCTTGAAGCAAAATGCTGACAGCATGTCCAGAAAACGCCTCGATGCCCTTGGGCAAGACTTCGAAGCCAAGTGAGAGCATTGCTCTACAGCGCCACACCAGTCTTGACAATGCTTGGACTCTAGACTTGACTACCTGGGGCTCCTCGGTGCTGCTACAAGAAATCATGATGTAATATGATGCAATGTAGAACCTACATGTAGAACCTTCATGTAAAGCTTTGTACAGCAAACTGACTGAACTATTTGCTTTGCCTCCTGCTTTGTAGTCAAGACTGCCCTGACGCTTCGTCTGCTTCTGAATGTTGGTATTGTTCCTCCATGTAACGTTGTTTTTGATCTGGAGTTCAGAGGGCGAAAAGCATCGAAGAGCCCTGTTTTTGCTTTACCAAAATTCAGGCACTTCATATCACTTTAGGATGCTTTTCCAGAAAACGCAAGAGCTTAAAGAGCTGCGAAAGTGGTGAATTTCCTGTGGTTTAGTCATGTTTTGTCTGGTTTTGTCTGTGTGTGTTTTTACACTTGCTGCGTCAACTGAGTGGAAAAGTCCTGACAGAGGCTTCAAAGCACCACACACTGAGTCTGAGACTTCAAAGCTCATCATGCAACGATCATGCTGCAGCATTAGGTTCGCAAGACCCTGACAGCAGTTTGCTTTGGGGAAGCAATGGCTGATGTTGATGTGTGAAAGCCAGTGCCAAACTGATCGGAGATTTGACTAACAAACACCGACGGAAAGATTGCTGGATGGAAGGACTTCAGAAGAGCAGTAAAGGTGGAGAATGCGTAACCGGTCTGGGACAATCCCGCAGGACAGCAAGTTTGTACAACTTCTGCACATTTGAGAGGGTGACTCAGCAGTCAGAAAGCTTTCAAAAGTTGATCCACAGTGTTGGATGAACAGTTTTGCATAGTCACGTGGGATCTTAGCTTTTACGCAGTCTTGTGCACATTGTGATTGTTCCCTCCTGCTCAGCAAGTTGCTGTTCTGCACGCCATGCAACCAAATCTGCATGGTGTTTCTCCTGGTGAAACCGAGCAAAAAGAAAGCTGCTTGAGATGCTCTCCAGATTTTCTGGCACATGGTGCAGTTGCTGCGTCCTGCAATACCATTTGGATCCATTTGGATACATTACACTTTGCAAGATCAACTGTAAAAGAAAAGTACAAACGACACTGCGATAGATCTCTGGAAAAAGGCTCAGTAAAAAATTCTTGGAAACCAAGCAAGCAGGGATGAGAGTTTCTCAATAAGTTGGAAGCCATCCTGTCCTATGAAGTGATCAGGGAAGCAAATTATTTTGGAACTGATTGAACACTCCATGCACGCCAGTGCCTGGATTTCCAAAGCGGCCCTCAGGTCTGCACCACGTAACACTTCTGCCTGCATCAAGACCATCACAGCAAGGTGGTTTGGTGGGCCAAAGTGTCTCTAGCTTCCCTTTGTTCATAGCTGTACTTGCTCGGTCTACTCTTTGGTTTGGATTGGTTTATATGCTAGCATTGCCAGTCTCGGGCAATGATATCGTTGTGATTTGATACCAGGACCAGTGGGTTCAGTTCAGATTCAGGCTGAAACCCGTATAGCTAGAGAAATAGAATTCAGAAACATCCCACCTCATAAGCTTTCCGCAATCGAACTTCCTCTTCCTTTCCAATCCTGGTACAACTCGACTGCTGAAGATGAACAAATGGATAGGATCATGTGCAAGATGAATAGGATCATGTGCACAAAATTCAAAAGACATCAACCAATCCAACAAACATCAATAGATTTTAAGGGACATCGAGAGACAAGCTGACGAACAACCTCTTTGTTCTTCAGCACAGCAGAGACGTATCAACGTTCTTTTCACAAGAAGGTCGTGGACCAGACTACCACTGAAGCACACAAAATTACGCCTAAGATTCTTTACCTCCTCACAGAAAAACGTTAAAAAGTCTCTGGCACGAATCTTCGCTTCTTTCTGCAAGGTCCTGAGATCCGCCAGCAGTCTTGACCGGGGCGAGGGTTGAACATCTTCTACCTCTCCAGTGCTGGCGGATAACAAAGACCTGAGACACTCAGCTGAAGGAAAAAGCGAGCACGGTCGGGCATCTTCGATTCAGTCCAATGTTTGCAACTGTTAGAATCTGTTAGAACCCCTGACTTTGTTCCGCATGATAGCCTACAGAGCATTGCGCAATCCATGTATTTTTTTAATTCTTGCCAGGCGACGCAGACACTGGAAGTGCACTGTCCTGGATGTTTCGAGAGTCTCGTCTTTGGACTAAATTCTCCGAACATCTCCGAACCCTGTGAAGCTCAGGCTTTCTCTAGAGAAGTACGCAGTTTGCCCAGACTACGAAGCCGATTTCAAGCATTCTACACGCAAAAACAAAACAGACCTGCTGTAGGTCAAGTCCTCAAATTTTGAAGCCTCTGGGTCTTGTATGCACAAAAGCTCCTCACATGTCCCGGGGCCATGCTGTGTGATGCAGAATCTGGCTTCAAAGTTCAGAAACTATTGTATCAAAGGCTTTTAAAATGTGTTTCCGCATTTGTAACGGTTCAATGTATGATGCAAGAAAACCCTGCAATCAGAATGAGACAATCTAATATGCTTGCACACAACAAACAAAAAGGTATGGAATTCCCGTGGGTACCAGCACAAAAGTTTTCGTTGCACTCCTGCTCTTCCTCTGATTCACTATCAATGATAGGCGGTCCATTTCCAACAAGAATGGTCAATGGCCTTCCAGGCAACACGTTGAACTCACAGCTGAACCCACTGTATCGCTTGAAAACTTCAAGGGAGCCTTGATGCTCCAAGATCTCCATCTTCGCGAACCTGAACAGAAGGTCAGTTTCGCTCCGCAACCCGCTCCCTTGTTTTTTCCAGGGCTTCAGTTTTTGCGTTCCACTCTCTGCAAATATCCAACCTTGACATGTGGCAATGTCAAGTCAGCATGAGCCACGTATGGCATCACTGGACATTGACGTTGTGATTTTCAGCTTGTTCAATGTTTGCATGAATTGGGCCGCTTGGCATTTCCAACAAACCGTTCTACTTGCCAACCTTGTCAAGTTTGCATGCAAGAAAACCTTGTTCATGTGAGTTTGTTTGAACAATGTTCATGACAATAAAATTTGTTTGCATGATTTTGTTCGCATTTCACAATTGCGTCCTCGATGAAATATGATCGGCTTGAATCTGGCTATGCGACTGCACTTGAGCAAACTTGAGCAATAGAAGGTTTGCAGCAGCTCCTTTCTTATCTCTCAATCGGAGATGGCATTGAGGTGGAACTGGCGGACAAGACTTACAACGCAAGACACAAAGTGTTGAAATCTATGGCTGAGGCGAAGTGCGAGCTTGCGGTAAGCAGTGCGAACCTTGGCAAAGGTTAAGTAAGCATCACTTTGTATTCAGAGACAGCCCCAAGTTGCCAGTATGACAAATGCTGCACCTGCTTGACGTCCAACGAACTCCCTGGCTCCAGCTGCAAAACCTGCAAATGGTCAGAGGTCAATCCTTCACTGAGTTTGGAAGCAATCATGAGATATCATGAGACTTCTGAAGTCTGACCGAATACGTACAATGCACTGATGTGAGACTCAGCGGCTCAATACTGAGTTTGCTTGGAATATCCTCAGCAGGTCAGACCTCAAAGGAAGACCGTGCAGACAGAATGCGAGCTGCCTGGTCACAAGTCTTGAGCATCGGTGCTCTGAAAGGAAGTCAGATTCCTTCCGCATGTGGTGAATTCCCTGAAGATTGACATTCTATTTGTGGTTGATTGCCTTCATTAACATCAGTTCCGACACCATGCTGAGCACCAAAAAGGAATTCTACAGGCCAAGCCTCATCCAAGCCCTCCATGGAGCTGTAAAGAAGCCTATTCCAAAAGTGAGGGAACTTTTAAGCAATCAAACTTGCGATAATGTGATCTACATACTCAATGCGTAATCAAGTTCATTGCTCTTTTTGATTGATTGGCTGTAGCTCTCCTCTTCTCTCAGTATCTGACCCATCCGAAACAATGCCGTTGGCCTGTCTCATACGCCTTGAAAGTAAATGAAAGTGCATGAAAGTGTTAGAAGGAGCGGCAGCATTTAATTGTAACTGCATCATGCACAGGTCTGATTCCTCTAACCTTCTGAGGAAGTGCCAGTCTGTTTGCATTCACATCTTGAGAGCGAGCTTTCAGTCGGTTTCGAAACTTGCACTGGACTCCCACTGGACTCCCACTGCATTCCCACTGTACTCCCACTGAACTCCCACCGGACTTCCACTGCATTCCCACTGTACTCCCACTGAACTCCCACCGGACTTCCTCTGCATTCCCACTGTACTCCCACTCAACTCCCACTGAACTCCCACAGGACTCCCACTGGACTCCCACTGGACTCCCACTGGACTCCCACTGGACTCCCACTGGACTTTGACTGGACTCCCATGACTCCCTGGACATCACCCGTAGAGTGGCCACTCTTGACCGTCAACTTGACCTTGAAAATGGCCAGTCGAACTGAGGTCCACACTCCAGTTCAGTTGGATCTTCGAGAGAGCCAGTACAGGCCTTGGAAGAGGAAGCTGCACTTTGAGGATACCATTACAAAAGTCATGGAAACATAAGTTCTAGATAGCTCTAGAACATCCAAAATATATCATTAAAACAAAATCTAAACTCCAATTGTCAGAGGTTTGGCCCTCAGCTGCTTTGACGATTGCCAGGCATGCCAGAATCTTTCAGCCCGGCAATTGCATCATTGGTATTTGTGTATGGCTGGGTGATGGCTGGCTGTCTCTGAGCTTTTCTCCTAAATTTGCACTATAAAATGCCAAACATTTCAGGACAAAGAGTGCTATATTGTTCGATTCAAAGACGTTGCAGTTCGTCCCTGAGGCATTTGCCAATATCTCTCGTGGCGCACCCTGGAAGAAAGCTGGCCAATTCACTTCTACACTGAGACAAGGGAAAATATGCATATGGCAGAAATAGTTCATCTCTGATCGAACGCCAACAATACCGGTATCAAAAAAGTGCACTTCATCTTTTTTACACCAATCTCTTTTGCCTTGCAGGCGTCTACATGCAGAAGCAGCGAGAATTGCCTTTCAAACACCTTTCAAACAAGTTGCCAGTTTGGCTTGATCTTCTTCGATACTGAGTGGACTCGAAATTACAATCAAGTGAAGCTTGAACAAGCACCGACCATAGTGCAACTTTGTTACGGGGTCTAAGATGCATTTGAAAGGCATTGAGTTTGAGAAGTCCGAATGCAGAGCCATGTTTTGCAGCTTCATCAAAAACGAAAGCCATTCTTCAGAATTTGGGAAGCCTGCATCGTGCTGCATCACTTTTGTCCTTGTCATGTCTTGTCATATTTCACAGTCGCGACCGACACTTTCCCGTCCTTTTCGGGCAGCAGCACGGCGCGCACGTGGCCCACCTAAGAGTTTTCCTGCACTGTTAATACTAGTTTCGCTCGTTTCAATACATGTCACATGTCTCGCTTGTCTGACTGCATCTATCTGCATCTTAGGTTGTGACACCCGCCAGTACCACTCTCTCTCCCAAAACAAGGACAAGAATGGCTGAGCAGCCGCTAAATGCATGAGCACCTCGAGCACACGGGAAGTTGTTTTTCCTACTGGAATGCCTGCAATGTTTCATTTCAGAGGCCTTCAAAGTCAATTTTTCTATAATGGTCTTAAGACATGTTTAGACAAACAATATTCCCAGAAAACCAATACACACACTAAGGACTAAGGACCCTTACTCTTCAGGATTTCAGCATCCAGAGCCTGGAAGCCGAGTTTGGCTGTCAGGACAAAACAACACGGGAACCACTCTTTTCATGCCATTATGATTTATGAATGAAAAAGGCTCTCTCTGTCGGCATGAAAAAAAGATGCAAAGCCCGTGGAGTTGTAGCTTGAGGCCCTGAGGGGAACTGTACAAAAACTATGGTTCATGATGGTTCATGCACATTCTGTCCACAAATATCAGCCCTGCGGCATGCTACTGAAGAGCCAAACCAGGGGGGAGCAGGGCCAGGGGCGGAGAGCTGGGAGGTGCAGAGAGTGGGGTGGGAGTGGGGAACGTGGCCTGAACATCCTGGTCCTTACTAAAAGCAAGAAGAAACTCAAGCTAGCTACCGCTGCCTTTCGTGATTAGCCAGAATCTCACTTAAAGACAAGAGCATCTGCAACTTTGAGTATCTACAGGGTGCCAACTGGTCATATGGCCTCTAGGGTCCTCTCGAGAAGTCTTTTGAGCTGGATTGTCTCGTAAGTGTGGATCCTGAGAGTCACCAAGCTCGAAAGTCTTTTGTAGGATTTGACCAATATTGGCTTCAAAAACTTTCATCTGCACAGGAAGTTTCAACAGATTTTACCATTGCGGTGCCACATTCTGCATACCCATCGCACTCTTGGCAGCACACTGCTCCGCTAAGAATGGTAGCAACTTCTTGTGAAAGTTTTCAGCACACCACCTCAAGTAAGACCACTCACATCCACTCACTCAAACTTTGTTCAAGACCTGCAAGAATCGAATCGTAGTATATCACACACTGACCATCACACTGAATCACGCTCAATTTACCATGCCAGGGATGCTGGGCAGATTCTGCACTTCGCAAGCCTTGGAAGATTGCGTAGGCCTTAGCAGAAGTGCGTAGTTTCAGCCGTCAGCTATCTGTCGGTGTAGGTTGTCAAGAGTAGTCAAGTCTTGCTTTCCTCACCTCCAATTCGATCTGTTTCCTCTGATCTCCGCTTGTGCTTTCACTGGAACAATTTGTTGACATTGCACAACTCAAATAGCTCCCAATGGCTCACCTAATGGATTTTTTCTCAAAATCTCTCAAAATCTCCCAAATCTCAATACCTGCCACAGGATCCCCGGGGCCGCTGTCGTTGCTATGTCTTGCACACGCTTTCTCACTGTGACTGTGCAAAGATCTGGTGAATGAAGCAAGTTCATTTTTTTTGCATTTCTTGACCAGCTTCTTTTCGTGCTCCTCTTGTTCCAAAATAGTTTTGCATTCGTTCTGCCCTACATACTCCCTTGATTTTTCTTGTACGGATCTGTCTGAAAATGGAGTATGCAGCCCGGATGGCCACATTCACAGGGAAAATGATGATCAACCAGGGGACAGCGTGATGAATAGAACGACA
The DNA here is from genome assembly GCA_003297045.1 of Symbiodinium sp. clade C Y103. Lineage (NCBI taxonomy): Eukaryota > Dinophyceae > Suessiales > Symbiodiniaceae > Cladocopium > Cladocopium sp. clade C. Next base: position 13,364 of record BGPT01003048.1, on the reverse strand, counting down.
ACTAAAACATACTGAAACAGGTGCCGCTGGAGAGCTGAGGCCTTTGGTAGGGACAGTCGCTGGTTCTATATCTTCAGTACATCTGAGAGCTGCGCACAGGCTGGCAAGTCAACAAAGCTCAGCGGGAACTTCAGGGCCAATCCTCCAACTTCAACCAAGTCCAAACGCAGGTAGAGTTTGCATAGTCTATGGATATTGCATGATATTGCTGTATTTGTTCAATCACAGTAGGCAGGTGTAGCAAACTCATGGCAACTGAGGCTGTCGCTGGCAATTTTGGTAATGTCATTGAGAAGCACGGCCCGATCAGTTTTGGAACCCTTTCCTGCTCCAGTCATCCAAGCAAGGAATTCAGATGAATTCAGGGAAGGATCATGGAATCCATGAAATTCTTCAGAATTCCAGGGCACTGAGGATCCGAGGATCATGGGCTGACCTAAGGCTGCCACGGATCCATGACGCAGTGGCACCACGAATAGAGGCCTTGAATTCTTGTGGCACCTGAGCAGTCATTGATTGTGTCCAATTAAAATAGTTTTGTTCACCAGATGTGCTTTGAATAAAGTGACAAGTTCTGTTCTGATACCAACTTTGAACGAAAATGACGAAGAGCGTTTGTGAGCTTGCGAGTCATACCTTCAGATGTTGGACAAGCTCTGCTTCCATGATGCATTCATCCTTGAAAAAAGAGGACAAACGTTCAATCCAAAAGAATCGAAGAAGAACTTATCACAACTTTTTCCAACAACCTGGACTGCTCTCCGTCGGTGCTCGGCACTGAGGCTCCATCATGAGGCTCACTCACATCCATCAGCTTCTTTGTGCCAGGATCTTGTTTCATGTAGCTTCCAGCCTCGAGAAACTGAAAGAGGTTGCCAAACACGCACCACAAACACAGAGCAAGAAAAATGGAAGTACCAGAAAGTGACTCCTCAGAGTACTAAAAATATCTATACACTATTATACACTAGCATACAACAATTTCAAAAACTATCTGTAAACTCTCAAGGCGCCGACTCGTGCACCTTCCTGCAGGAAGAGCACCTCAAACTCAAACTCGTCGGTTTCTACAGAATTCAACAAGCCCAAGGCTGGCAGTCTGGCAAATTTTACACTGTATACTAAACAATGATGTTGCCGCTTAAGTGATGCAAACAAAACCAATCAACTGTATTGTATCGAGGCAAGAAAAAAGAAAAAAGGAAACAAATGCTGGTACAGCGACGCCGAGAGGACTGTGCAGGTTTGTCCAAGAAAGCACAAGAAAAAGATCTGTATGTCGAGGAATACCATTGAATTGCCCATACTCTGTGTATGTATGTATGTATGTATGTATGTATGTATGTATGTATGTATGTATGTATGTATGTATGTATGTATGTATGTATGTATGTATGTATGTGTGTATACACACATAAAGACAGACAAGATAGATAGGATAGCTATGCAAGGTAGATTAGATATTATAAGGTAGCTAGGATAAGGGAGGCAAGAAACACAAGACAAGGTAGGGCAAGACAAGTAGACAAATAGGCATACATACATGTAGACAGACAACAGACACACAGATAGATAGACGGACAGACAGACAGACAGACTGATAGCGAGCTAGCTAGCTAGCTAGCTAGATAGCTAGGTGGCTAGATAGCTAGGGAGCTAGGGAGCTAGGGAGCTAGGTGGCTATGGAGCTGATGGCTATGTAGTTAGATATATAGATATCTACATAGTTGGATCGTCACATAGCTAGATTGCTAGATGGCCACATAGCCACATGGCCATAGCTATATAAATATAGAACTGCATAGCTAGATATCTACATAGCTAGATAGCTTGATAGCTAGATAGATAGATAGCTACATAACTAGATAGCTAGATAGCGAGATAGCTAGATACCTAGATAGGTTGCTTGATTTTAGATACGGGAAAAGAGTCTACAAAACTCAAACAAGCGGGATACAAGAAAACCAACCAAGATCCAAGTTTAGACACTGGATCCAAAAAGATCTATATACAAGTTGAGATTGTTTGCCCTTCTTGTCCTTCATTTGAACATTGGGCTGACTCTTTTAACATACAGTAAGCCAAGAGAGGAACAATCCAATCACAGTCAAAGAACAAGACCTGATAGACACGCACGCTGGAGCAAGCAAGACAGGGTATGACAATATCACGAATTCCGAATTAGTGGTCGGCATAGATATGTATCTATATATATAAATATCCGCCGACCCCGGCCTGAGCCATGGCCGGGGCGGCGCCTGGGACCACCTTTGGTGTGGACTTCATCTGCTGCCAAACGACGGGCTGTGGCAAGCCTACTCTTTCTTTCCGTTACAAGCCACGCAGGCCACAGTCATCTGTCTCCGCAGAAGCGCAACTTTATCGTTAAAAGGGTTCACAAGCCTGCCGCTTGCCCGGCTACAAACCGTTCCGCAAGCCTTTCCAAGGCAACTCTCACAGCTACAGGCCACNCTTAAAGGGGTTCAAGCCTGCCGTTTGCCCGCCTACAAACCCCTCCGCAGGCCTTTCCAAGGCAACTCTCACAGCTACAGGCCACGCAGGCCACAGCCACCTGTCTCCGCAGCTGCTTCGACCAGCCACGCAGCCACAGCCATCTGGTCTTAAAGGGGTTCAAGCCTGCCGTTTGCCCGCCTACAAACCCCTCCGCAGGCCTTTCCAAGGCAACTCTCACAGCTACAGGCCACGCAGGCCACGCAGGCCACAGGCATGTGTCTGCGCAGCTGCTTCCACCAGCCACGCAGCCACAGCCATCATCTGTTCTTAAAGGGCAGCAGTCTGTCCTTAAAGGGGTTCAAGCCTGCCGTTTGCCCGCCTACAAACCCTTCCGCAGGCCTTTCCAAGGCAACTCTCACAGCTACAAGCCACGCATCTATCTCCGCAGCTTCAACCAGCCACGCAGCCACAGCCATCTGTTCTTAGAGGGGTTCAAGCCTGCCGTTTGCCCGCCTACAAACCCCTCCGCAGGCCTTTCCAAGGCAACTCACAGCTACAGGCCACGCAGGCCACAGGCATCTGTCTGCACAGCTGCTTCGACCAGCCACGCCTCACGCCTGTCGTTTGTCCGCCTACAAACCCTTCCGCAGGCCTTTCCAAGGCAACTCTCATGCTACAGGCCACGCAGGCCACAGCCATCTGTCTCCACAGCAGCTTCGACCAGCCACGCAGCCACAGCCATCTGTTCTTACAGGGGTTCAAGCCTGCCGTTTGCCCGCCTACAAACCCCTCCACAGGCCTTCCCAAAGCAACTCTCACAGCTACAGGCCACGCAGGCCACAGCCATCTGTCTCCGCAGCAGCTTCGACCAGCCAGGCAGCCACAGCCATCTGTTCTTAGAGGGGTGCAAGCCTGCCGTTTGCCCGCCTACAAACCCCTCCGAAGGCCTTTCCAAGGCAACTCTCACAGCTACAGGCCACGCAGGCCACAGGCATCTGTCTCCGCAGCAGCTTCGACCAGCCGCGCAGCCACAGCCATCTGTTCTTAAAGAGGTTCAAGCCTGCCGTTTGCCCGCCTACAAACCCTTCCGGAAGCCTTTCCAAGGCAACTCTCACAGCTACAGGCCACGCAGGCCACAGCCATCTGTCTCCNCTGCAGCAGCTTCGACCAGCCACGCAGCCATAGCCATCTGTTCTTACAGGGGTAGAATAATCTATCCGTCTATCCATCTATCCATCTATCTATTTAGGTTTTCATCTATCTACCTGTCTCTCTACAGGACCCCCCAAAGAGGGGGGTCGGCGGCACCGGGGCGCTAGCCCATTCTATNTATCCATCTATCTATTTAGGTTTTCATCTATCTACCTGTCTCTCTACAGGACCCCCCAAAGAGGGGGGTCGGCGGCACCGGGGCGCTAGCCCATTCTATTATATTATATATAATATATATACAAATATAGAGAGACGGGGGTACTCCAGAGCATTTTAAGGAAAACCAGAGCTACCAGTACCTGGATACAGAATCGCCTCAAAGGGAATCTCAAATCACCACCTTTGCAACTGCTCGTGCCTGACTCTGGGGGTTCACCAGAGTTACATCATCATGCCGTACCTCAGACTCTCAACGACAAATGCAAAGGCTGCAAAGCGTCGAGTTTGTGCCTGGCTTCTGAGATCCTGGCCCATCCCTCTCCTGACCGCTTTACAAAAGGGGACTTCATGAGGGCAAATCTTCAGACTCTTGCCACAAAGCAGAAGGAAAATGACTACGGATTCTTCAAGACCTTGATGCTGCAGCCACAGTCACTGTCTGATCTGTCTGTAAGTTTCAGATTTGGGACTGCGGGCATTCGAAGATGAGCGTACCGATCTGATCCAGTCCATTAATTAGTTGACAGGATGTAGAGATGCAGAAGGAAGTTGCCATGCTTGTATATCACTATATAAACAGCGGAATAATGTTGAAATCATACCACATTGGCCCTTGCTGTGCTTTCATTTGGGTTCCATTCTGGTCCTCTTGGAATAAGCCGTTTCTTGGCGTCGCTGGTTGACCTTGCAGAATCGAAGCCAAGAAAGAGAAAATTCGCAATCTTAAGAAACGCGAGAAGCAAATCTTGCAGAATACTGACTTGTAGTCCAAAATTCTCCAAATCAGGCAAGCAGCCCCCGGTTGCTGATGACGAATCCCTGGAGGCGAAGGCCAACAACGCAAGTGAACAACGCAAGTGTGTACTCAACAAACGGCTGAGCAGCCAAGAATCACGGGACGGGATTGTGCAGCGATTTCGGGGAGTTTTCCAGGTTTGTTTGTTTTTTTTGCTTGGAAGTGCTTTCCTTGCCAGTTGCAGCGTTTTGGAGCTAGAACCTCATGAAAACTCTCACTTCCACAGTGTTTGCGACATGTTTTAGTTTTAGGCTCACTCCTCTGCAAGGTATTTAGTTCGCACTGGACTTGCAACATCGTTGGACTGATGTCTTGCTTGTGCGATATATTCAAGCTAACACCTTCTGTTTGGATACTAACAATTTGGGATCTTTGGGACAAAGGTCTTTCTCCTTTTAATGGTCAAAGATCCTTTTTTGCATTGTCTTCGGATCTAATGTTTTCTCATGTGCATCGTATTTACTTGTCAACTCAGGTCTTACGTTGCGCTATGTATTCAATGCAGTGGCAACGGTTTTGGGTCTTTGTCCCTTTTTTAGTGTTGGAACCACGACCCCTGCCCAACAACTCAACGTTCACTAGACCCAAAACAATGAATGAACGTATTTCAAGATTTCTGTCATCAAACTATGTACGGCCTTTTGTTTGCATGATATTTGCTACATTGGAGCATTGCCGCGTTGTTGAAGTAGTATGCCAAATAGTCACATTAGCCACCAAAGACCAAGAAGCCACCAAAAGGCTACAAAAGGCTACAAAAGACTACAAAAGGCTACAAAAGGCTACAAGAGCCAGGAAACCAGAAAAAACACAAAGCCAAAACGCCACTGAAGTCAAGAAGACCCTGAAGTCAAGAAAACCCTGAATCCAAAAAGCCACTGAAAACCAATAAAAAGATTTAAAAGAATGTTCATTTCAAAAATGTATTTCAAAGCACTTCTGCCAAGAGCCAGAGAGCCAAGGGTGACGCAAAGATTGAATCCCTTGTAGTCTGCAGCCCTGTGAGCTTTGAAACCTCCTTCACCCCTGATCATTATCTCCATTTTGGCCGCATGACCCAAGACTACAGCACGAGGAGATCATGCTGACACCAATTCAATTTCAATTGCTCTTGAGATTTTCGCACGTGGAAAAGAAGGTTTACCCTGGTATTTCAAGGTCACTACAGTAGATCTGAATGATTCTAATCTATGTCTGTCAGACTCCGAAGATTGTTTGGTGGTTTGCTTGCTGTTGTCTCCCCCGTGAAGAACTCGTCCTCGAGGAGACTCTCGTCGGCATTTTCAATCTCCTGGCTATGCAGTAAAGCCATGGAGCAACAAAAAACGCATAAATAGATGCTGGCAGCATCTTTTGAAACAAGTAAGTATAACAGAACTTTTTGCAGTCCTTAAGAGACCACTTGCGGGCACTCAAAGCAGCCTCGGAAACATATATATATGTATTTATATAATTATGTTGACATATCGATACCCAATGACCTAATGCAAAGTGCGGGCAAAACAACCAACGGTTCATTGTCTTCGTCCACGCATTGCAGGGGATACCTGAAATGCCAATTGAGTTTGATGCAGCCACTCGTCGCGTTCCTGCTGCACCATCGGAAACAAATGTTTTTCCCATCTCTGCCTTGGCTTGGAACACTCAGTGAAACACCAGGATGTGCTGATGATGTCAGCCATTTCGATAGGTGGTTCTCAGTCTAACGCTCCATCGTTGATGGCTTCTGGTCTGCTTTCTCTTGCAGGTCCGAACCTCGTGCTATCAAGAGGATCCCACTTTCTGGGAAGGCATAAGATAAGAGTCATGATTCAACATTTCTCTAGATGCCCTTTCGCATCTGTTGATTTCGCATCTGTTGAATCGAAGCTGATCAAATTCAAAACTGGCCGTTCAACAGGTCCAACAGTATATTCAACAAATTTCAACAATGTGTTCGGCGATTTCGGAACAATGAGATGGTAAGTTTGCTACACCGCAAAACTCTTCGCTACCTCAAGGTGCAGCTTCGCTCTGAACCTAGGCAATTTAAAGCTGCAGAGCAATTCCGCTTGCAAACGTCGCAAAAAACCAAACGCAACGCTGGGATCTATATAGATCCCGAAGGAACTCAATGATTGTCTTGGTAATCACACCTTACATTTGTTGAGTCGTCTTCGTATGAAATAAGGTTGCAACTAATTCTGTGTTACATGCAGATTGCATATGATTGCAGTGACACTCTCAGAGGAAAACCAAGACAGAAACAGAAACAACGGAATTAGAGCAACAAGCACACAATGAAAATGCATTCTTGGAAAACCACGGCGAGTTGGTGAACAAAGCCGGTGTAACATGATGTAACATGATGTAACTGTGTTTAAGAGTGTTTGACCCGGACCTTGAATCCACACGCTCGATGTCGATTTTGACATAGTTCGATCTTGAGTCGACCTCTTTGTAATCCGGGGAAATTCGGTCAATGGTCAACGCATGCACCACAAAAATATAAATTTTTTTTGTGGGTCAAGTAGAGTGACCTCGTCATCTTTTTGGGAAGTTTCTTGACCTTGCAGGGTTGAATGAATTCGTCCGCATTTAATGAACATCCACGTCACGTCAAGAAATTGACGAATCTGACACGTTACGTATCCAAATAAGATTGCTGAGTTTCAATCGGTACTTCTGAAACGCCAGTGTCGCGGAAGCATTCCGGCTGGTTTTTGCTTGCCCAACCTGAGCAAATTCCGTGGTGGGGTGAGTTGTGCCATTTTGCCGTTTCGGTTGAAAATTTGCTGAGTACCAAGCGAGCAAAGCCATAAAAACCTCCAAATGTCTGGCAGTTTTCAATATTGTTTCAAGATGTGGCCATGTGTTTGCTCACATGCCTTTTTTATTCCGAAGCCTCGGTGGTCTCATAGACAAATTAGCGTGATTCAATGATTGACCACAATCGATTCGGTTGTGAGTGTTGGCACAATCTTATATTTCTGCTAGTTTACCCTGCTCGGTGGCGAAAATCCACCAGCGTGATTGGATTTGTGAAAAAATTGTGCGAGTTTTGTTCGGTCCGAAAATGTCCTAATTTCCGGATCGAAATATATAGTGCCCAAAACTCGACGGCAATTGAAAGTGGTTGCTATGCAATGCTGACGATGCAAGAACGATATTTCCATAGTGTGAGCTCTGTTTGTCACATATTTTTGGCAATCAAACGTGTCAAATTCAAGAACCACTGCGAAATTCACAACACCAGAGGTACAAATCCGTTGCCTCGCTCCAAGCTCTGGCAAGTCGATCTACTTGTCATTCTGCATTACAACCTGGACGAAAAGGTGTGGTGGTTGTTTGTTTGTACATTCTGGCAGTTTTGCTATACAGCAATGGAAGTAAAGAAGCAACGGCACGAGCCGCATCACAACAATGTGTTTGGGATGTGGCATCTGTTGGTTCGCGCCTTGCAATGATCTGGAAGGATCAGTTTGCACGGCTGCAACTCGCACATTGCAAATGACGAATCCATAGACAAAAACCTAGAAAACCTGTGCAAGTTTGTGCGGTAAATACCTGTGAAGACAGGACACGCGCAACAATATAAAGAAATCCAATTGGATTTAAGACTGCGAGAGTAAATTTAGATCCAAAAAGCAACCGTTGGTGCATATGGTGTTAAGGACGTTCAACTGATTACCCATTCCTGGGGTGACCACAAAACATAAATTGACACCGCATGCTCATTCTATTTGAAATTACCGAAGGCAAACCCAAAACGTGCTGAATGTTCATTGCTTGCAAAAACCTTGAATATGCACTACAGGTAGGGAACAACAGGTAAGGCAACCACAGCCACTGCCTGCAGCAAACCATGATGCGAAACCCTTCAAAACAATTTCATTCCCCCATAACACGCCACTGATGCTGAATTGAAAAATGCGTTTCCAATTTTTGAAGAAAAAATGGGGGCACAAAATGTTTGCATGGAATTACGACCAGGACTTCCCTGTGGCCCAAAACAGAACGGTCCCCTAAACTGAATAAAAAAAGGATGTGAACATGGATGCACCAAAATGGCGATTCACATTTTTCGGCAAGCTGTCACAATAGACAAAAGAAATTTAAAAGTTCAAGTTCCCTTTTGCTGATCTTTTGAACCGGAAAGAAAATGGGGAAATGACGAGAGTGCAGATGTGAAGAAAGTAGAAAAGTGAAGAGAGTAGAAAATTAGCTAGGAAAACAAACAAATGAAAGCGTGGAGAAGTCAAGACAATACAGAAACGAAGAAAATTCAGAGGCGAAAAGTGCAGAGAATTCAAGGAGCACAGAGGCGCAGAAAATACAGAAGCGAAGAGTGCGTCGAAGTCAAAAGAATACGGAGGTGAAAAAAGTAGGGAAGTGAAGAGGATAGAGAAGTGAAGAAAATAGAGAAAACAAAACAGCAGAGAACTAGAGAAATGAAATGAATAAAGTAGACACATGAAGAAAGAAGACAGGCGAAGACAATACAGAAATGAAAGTAGAGAAATGAAGAAATAGGCGAGTTAATGAAGTAGAAAAATCACCAAAATAACGATGCGAATCACTTTGGACTTTCAATGTCATTTGTGAGCCATTTCTTGAGTCGTCCAACTGACATTGGTGCCTTGAAATTGCACGAAACCGTCTGTTTTTTTGTGCCAAGTGTGTCCCGTGTCGATGTGGGCAACTTTGTTTGCGCAGCGGGTGCGGCATTGCACTCGGATGTGCGCAGATGTCAGATGTCATGAGACGCGTCCTGCATAGCACTCTATGATTTTGAAACTGGAAATGAACCAGGTCCATGAAATACCTCGTTGCGCTGGGACATTGCATTTGGCACTCCAGCCTTGCAAATTGCATTGGAATAACTACGTGAATGTTCTTGTTTGGTGCGGTAGCTGCCCGGTTCTACCGTGATTTGGAAGTCCCTGGGCGCAAATTACAATGGAATTTTTTCGTCCAGGTGATTATTCAAAGTCAACAATTCCTGCAAAAAATGTATGTTGTTGTGAACGCCGCAATGGACACGATCGAAGTTGGACTATGTTGGCCATGCCGCTACAGCGACATGGCGGTCGCCCATGCTCACCCTTTTCTTCGTTCTTCACAATCCCCACCCAACGATACTCACCAGGAAGTTTGGTCTTTGGTCGACACATCTCCTTCCATCTTGGTCATGCACTCCAAGGCCGTAATCTCGACTTGCGCCACTATGCAATATTTCTGACGGTATTCACCTTTCAACCCATCTAGCGTCTAATCCGTGAATCCACTGCTTCGCCAACCCTCTTGCAAAAACCAAATCGCTGGGAATATTCATCAGGCTGAATTTCCTTCCCATTGTTCAGGTCGACAAACTGCTGCGGAGACAAAGCGGTCCAAAGCGGTAGGCTATCCATAGCCACTGGGAAAATCAACAGCGGTGCAACACAACCTGTCTCGGAGCACTGATTCAAAAACAAATTTCGGCTCGAAATCAAGGCAACCAAGTTGCACCGAGTTCACAGACTCATTCCATTAATTTGCGAACGCTGTCACACATGACACAAAGAATCTTACACCTGTTAGTGCGTTCCAAGTTCAACCCTATACCAAATTTGACACCTGAACTCGCCGATTGTGTGAGCACACTCACAAATGACCCAACAAGCTCCAGGCCTAGATAACGTGGGAACTTCCGAGCCTTGTGTGCACAGATGCAACATGGTTCGAATCTCAACAGCGATCCCCTCTCTTGCAGCCAGCAATCACTGTCTTCCGTTAATGCCCACCGTAATACAGTAAATCTTGGAATGCTTCCTATTTTCGCCACGCCAATTGTGGAGAGCCATTGGAGAAAGATCTTTCCAGGCCGATGTGGCTATCCACTTTCACGGGCGCACTGGAAAACATGGGAAGCCGCGTTTCCTTCTAGCGCACAACATGCCGGGTAAGCAACTCCTTGATTTTTTTGAATGACGTGGGGGTAGTCTCGTGGTGATGTTCAATGGAGTAAAGAGCGTTGACTGTGGACGGTGATAAGGTCGGACGCAAAATAATCCAACTGGCATTTGCTTGTTTGGCTTGGGGATCTTCTGTAGGGACTCCATTTACTTCGATATCCGTGAGAAGGAGTCCTCGTCGGTGGAGGAAGCCAAAGGAAGCAACCACTTGCATGAGTATGGGGTCGGAGGGGTCCAATTCGCAACTCACGCAAGATTCCATCCAGGTGTCTCACAGGCAACCAATTTCGTTGGAGCACAAAGGAGCTGATTTGCTTACAACATTCTAAAATACATTCAATTGTTCAAGTCGGAATTGTCTTCAAGATTGCCTATCATGAAACAAACTAAGACAGAAGCTGTTGAAGTAAATAATTCGGAATCGGCTCATTTGTTCCCCACTGTGCAGCCTGCAATCGTACCTTGAACTTCGCAAGCTGCCTAAGTTGAGGGTAGACGAAACAATACGATCAAGTTCCCAGGCTTTGCAATGTGCCGATCTGGCCAATTCCCCTTTGATGGCACTGCCATGCAACAGCAGTACTTGCAACTCATCTGGAAGGAGGTGAATGTATTGACTGAAAACTTGTAACCGAATGTCCAAAAGGAGGTGAATTTAGAGTGCAATCGAAAAACGTCGCAAATCCAGAGGGGTGCAACAAACGCGTTCGGCTCTGAAGTTCAAGAAATAAGGAATTGTATTTGATAAAAGGCCTTGGAAATTGATTCTTGGCCTTGACTATTTACTTGGTGAGTGGCTTTAAGTCAGGAAATATGTTCAAAAGGTATGGCACTGTAAGCACTTGCGCTACTTGTAAATCAACTTGTAAAACTAAGAAAAGGATGTTCTATTTAACGGTCAAATTCGTGAAGTCCTACTTGCCAAATTTCTATGGTTTTCTACGGGCTTCTTCTTTTCTGATAGCCAAGAAAAAGCAAACAGTTTCAATTTACTTTTCAAAACGCTTTTAGCTGCTTGTGTGCGGCTCCATAAATCGAACGGCAGAGACATGTGATGATGTTGCAAAACACTGCAACATCCCAACAAATTAGTTGCATGTGTCCAACGCCATCCATTCAATATCAAAACTATGATTTATGCAGCCCAATGTGCCGCAGTTTCTGGTATTCGCAATTCGGTCATCAGATTTTGCGGCCAAATGGTGAGTTTGAAACAGTGCTCCAACAGATTCGCAATGGATCTCTGCGACCTGATGCAACTCGCTCTGGACTTCTTGGTGCATCAACCCAAGAGGACCCTAAGGACACATACGTCTTGCCTGACCAACCATCCAGCTCAAGTGACAGTTCATCATCTTCCTCTGAAGAAGAAGACGCTGAGGACGAGCGCGGGTCCGCACAGGAATCTTTCAGCTGCGGAGTTAAGATGACAGCTGAATTCAAAAGAGTAGAAGAAGTCAGTTTCTTGACCTTTCGCAAATTTAAGCGTTGCGCTACGGCTAAGCCCGTCAAAGACGTGGGGGTCGCTGCAACCACGCTTCAAAAGCGTAGGTTAGAGTCTGAACGCCAAAATCTTGAGGGGCAAAAGATCATGCAGGCAAGAGTCAAAGAGTGTTGAAGTGAATCAATGCGACTGAGTGGTCGACCAAAATGAAGTTCATCTTCTTTGCAGATTTTTCAGCTTGCAGGGCGAGACTCAGTTAACCAACGGTCAAGTGACCACAGGTCATGCAAGCAACCTGAAATGTGTTGCTGATCTGGACGCACATTCAACCCTGATAACTTTAACGCTATTTCATAACAAAAATTTAGCTGACAAGAAGCAAGTTTGCATTGACACATTTCACAACCCTCATTCGCCTTAGAGCCATGGGCACTCTGCTTGAGTCAAAAGAAGCTTCGGGCACGTGGATTGGAAGCACACTTGACTCAGGCAAAAGTGAATGCAATTATAGGAAACGGGGTGAGCTCTTTGGCACGTCTTGCCTTCGCAGCAGCTCCACCAGGAACTACGCCAACGATGAGCAGATCCGAGCGCTTTTTGGCGCTGGCATAGTCCGAACGTGGGAACTCTTGCATCAATGAAGAGACTTATCTTAAGGCACAAACATTGTCGTTGCTGACGTCAAAAGCAAAGTCACCAAGAAGGATACACTGAACACAATGGCACCAGCTGAGCAGGAGAACCACATCACTGAGCAGTGCAAGTGCCGGACCGGCGTGGAAGATGGAAGCTGACTGAGCTTGCGAAACGGCATTCATGAGCTCCTTTTCAATGGCGGTTTTGCAATTTAGGTCCTTTCTCAATGTGGTGAGCCTCTCTAACATGACCAAGAAAGCTCGGCCGTCCGCCCTGAGGATCTCAGTAAGCTCAGGGCTGAATACCCCGGCGGCGCCGGCTGGCTAGAGGTGGTCGATGAGTTTTAGCGTGATTCCCATTCAGCACGTCGTATGGACAAAGTTGAGTCAAAGGCCACTGCGTCGAAGAGCGTTCACGACGTAGTTAGCGAGTTAGTTGCAACTAGTTGCAACCCTGGTCCTCAACGCAGGCTGCAGTCGTAGTAGTACAAGTAGTTCCCGGGCAAGCCGGGGTCGGAAGTTTCAAAAATTGAAACACCTATAGCTTATAGAACTGAACAGAGACTGGGCCTATAGGATGTGA
>BGPT01003047.1:130995-155217 GCA_003297045.1 Symbiodinium sp. clade C Y103 | reverse complement strand
GCGCCTTGCTCAGCCAGTTCACCACGACGTCCGAGCTCAATGATCCTCATAGTTGAACCTTCATCCATGAGGTGGGCCTCAGCGAGCATTTCGGTTTGTTCGTGTAACATGACCGACGAATTGGAGATAGATGCCATCATGTACCCCATTTCGGTGTTGACATGGGCTTGGTAGTTTTCAAAATGACGATTGGTGTAGATTTCCATGTTTTGTATCATTTCATCACGATGACTGAGAACATCTTGGAATAGTTTTACTCTTCCCTCCAGTCCAGTCCTAGCTTTTTCACTTCGATCCAGCTTTTCAGTAGTGTGTTGTAGTTGCCGTCGAAGACGAAGTTCACCCTCATTGCGAGCCGCACTGCCCGAGGACTTGCGTTTGGTAGCGACAGCCGATCGACCATTTCTACCTTCACGCGCAGAGCCGACCGAGCGATCAGCTCTGCTTTTGTCCTCAAGGGCCGCTGCAGGCTGACGAGATCACGAGGATCTCAACGAGGCTGATCTTCTGGCACTTCCCGTGGCGGATGGTGCGCTGACAACAGCGAAACTACTGGAGTTCCCACTGCATGGTGCCACATAGGATACTGTACCTCCACCACCGCTCTCCACTGAGCCTGGCGTCTCCGAAGATGTCGGGCCCAGCGCTGCGGCGAAGAATACTGAGTCTCATTGCTGCTCTGTTGTTGTTGCGACATTGTTCCGGCTTCTCTGCAAAACACACAGCTTCCGAGTGCTAACAGTCCAAATGGCTGGTAGTAGGGCAAGAAGGGCAGGATGCCGAAGACAACGGTGTAGGTTTACTTCCAGTAGGGAAGCAACTGCAGCTGTCAATCGATATTATCGATTGCAACAGCAGTGACCTCGCCAATGTAGGTAAACGGGTATAGGTCCACCTCTAAGAGAGAAGCGACTGCAGCTGTGAATCGCTAATAACAACCCTCAACGACAGTCAATCCGCTAGTGCAAGTAACCACCACCTGTGATCGATTCGCTCGCCAATGCGTAGTCTCGACCAGTGTCGCGTAGTCGCGCTCTGTGAGCAAGATGCCGAAGAACTCGGCTCTGATGTAGTTGGGACCACCGTACGCCCGGGTAGAGCGTACGGCTGATAACCTGTGAATGACCACAACTCTGGTAGGTCACCGTGTACTGAAGGATCACAGCAGTCAACTCAATGAATGTTCCAATCAGCAGCGCTCACTTTTCTCGCCTATGGGACGGAGTATTGCGGTGTTCTTGAGCCAGTGCAACGGAGCGAACGGTCTCAAAGGTTACCGCTTCACCGGACTCAAACACTACCTATACATGCCCATATCGATGGTCATACCTGGCCTGCATATTGTTCACAGTAAGTAGTAGTGAGTAGTAATAATTGGTAGTGAGTAGTAGAAAGTAATAGTAAGTAGTAAGTAGAATAAGTAGTAGTAGTAGTAGTAGTAGTAGTAGTAGCAGAAGTAGTAGTAGTAGTAGGAAAAGAAGCAGTAGTAGTCGTAGTAGTAGTAGTAGTTGTAGTGGTGGTAGTAGTAGTCGTCGTCGTCGTCGTCGTCGTAGTCGTAGTCGTAATCGTAGTCGTAGTCGTAGTCGTAGTGGTAGTGGTAGTGGTAGTGGTAGTGGTAGTGGCAGTGGCAGTGGTAGTGGTGGTGGTAGTGGTGTGGTAGTGGCAGTGGCAGTGGTAGTGGTAGTGCATGGTAGTGGTCGTGGTAGTGGTAGTGGTAGTGGTGGTGGTGGTGGTAGTAGTAGTGGTAGTGGTAGTGGTAGTGGTAGTCGTCGTAGTAGTAGTAGTAGTAGTAGTAGAAGTAGTAGAAGTGGTAGTATTAGTAGTAGTAGTAGTAGTTATTGTTTGTAAAAAAATGGTTTTGAGAATCGTTACAATAAGATACAGGGAAACAGGAGAACCCCAAATGAGCTCTCTGTAACGGAGCCTGTTGAAATATCACAAACCCGTAAACCCAATTTCATTGGGAATGCTTGATTTTATTTCTTGGGGGCCTGTAACAATATGGCTTCAGCTGGCATTCTTTGATTTTGAAGCTTTCTCATGTAAAACCAAGGACGGGGTGGGGCAGGTCGGCGCAAAAAATACAACCTACAATATCCCTTATACGTTTCCTATTTTGACATAACAGTGCGCAAACCATAAACAAAACCAAAGAAATCTATGCACATGACGGAGAGATGAATTTTGCTGTTTGGGGTCGATGGTGGTGTAATTTGTCTCCCAGTTTGGCTGGTGGTGTCCGCCTCTGCGGATGTTTGTCTTCACTTGTCTCCCTTAATTTGTCTCCCAGTTTGGCTGGTGGTGTCCGCCTTTTCGGATGTTGTCTTCACTTGTCTCCCTTCATTTATTTCTCAGTTTGGCTGGTGGTGTCCGGCTCTCCGGGTGTCTGTCTTCACTTGTCTCCATTCATTTGTCTCGCCGTCTGGCTGGAGGTGTCTGGTTCTCCGGATGTCTGTCTTCACTTGTCTCCTTTCATTTGTCTCCCAGACTAGGCATTTGTCTCCCAGACTGGCTCTCCGGATGTCTGTCTTCACTTGTCTCCTTTCATTTGTCTCCCTGTCTGGCTGCTGGCTGGTGGTGTCCGCCTCTCCGGATGTCTGTCTTCACTTGTCTCCCTTCATTTGTTTCCCAAGCTGGCTGGTGGTGTCCGGCTCTCCGGCTCTCTGTCTTCACTTGTTTCCCTTCATTTGTCTCCCTGGCTGGCTCTCCGGATGTCTATCTTCACTTGTCTCCCCCTTCATTTGTCTCCCTGTCTGGCTGGTGGTGTCCGGCTCTCCGGATGTCTGTCTTCACTTGTCTCCCTTCATTTGTCTCCCTTCATTTGTCTCCCAGTGTGGCTGGTTGTTTTCGGCTCTCCGGATCTCTACCTTCACTTGTCTCCCTTCATTTCTCTCCCAGTCTGCCTGGTGCTGCCTGGCTCTCCGGATCTCTGTCTTCAATTGTCTCCTTGCGTCTGTCTCCAAATCTGGCTGGTGGTGTCCGGCTCTCCGGATCTCTGTCTTCACTTGTCTCCCTTCATTTGTCTTCCAGTTTGGCTGGTGGTGTCCGGCTCTCCTGATCTCTGTCTTCACTTGTCTCCCTTCATTTGTCTCCCGGTCTGGCTGGTGGTGTCCGGCTCTCCGGATCTCTGTGTTCACTTGTCTTCGTTCATTTGTCTCCCCGTCTGGCTGGTGGTGTCCGGCTCCCCGGATCTCTGTTTTTCTCCAAGCAGTTTACTGTTGGGATTTCAATTCTTTCTTAAGTTCTTAAGATGTGCCCGCCTCTGTCCAGGTGGTGGTGTCCGGCTCTCCGGACGTGTCCGCATCCATTTNTTTCTTAAGTTCTTAAGATGTGCCCGCCTCTGTCCAGGTGGTGGTGTCCGGCTCTCCGGACGTGTCCGCATCCATTTGTCTCCGAGTCTCCCCTCATTTGTCTCCCAGTCTGGCTGGTGGTGTCCGCCTCTCCGGATGTCTGTCTTCACTTGTCTCCCTTCATTTGTCTCCCCGTCTGGCTGGAGGTGTCCGGCTCTACGGATGTCTGTCTTCATTTGTCTCCCTTCATTTGTCTCCCAGACTGGCTCTCCGGATGTCTGTCCTCACTTGTCTTGCTTCATTTGTCTCCCGGTCTGGCTAGTGGTGTCCGCCTCTCCGGATGTCTGTCTTCACTTGTCTCCCTTCATTTGTGGCCAGTTTGGCTGGTGGTGTCCGGCTCTCCCGATGTCTGTCTTCACTTGTCTCCTTTCATTTGTCTCCCAGACTGGCTGGTGGTACCCGCCTCTCCGGATCTCTGTCTTCACTTGTTTCCCTTCATTTGTTTCCCAGCCTGGCTGGTGGTGTACGGCACTCCGGATGTCTGTCTTCACTTGTCTCCCTTCATTTGTCTCCCGGTTTGGCTGGCGGTTTCCGGCTCGGCGGTTTCCGGCTCTAGGCTCCGTATGTCTGTTTTCACTTGTCTCCCTTCATTTGTCTCCCTGGCTGGCTGGTGGTGTCCGGCTCTCCGGATGTTTGTCCTCACTTGTCTCCCTTCATTTGTTTCCCTGCCTGGCTAGTGGTGTACGGCACTCCGGATGTCTGTCCCCACTTGTTTCCTTTCATTTGTCTCCCTGTCTGGCTGGTGGTGTTCGGCTCTCCGGATGTCTGTCCTCATTTGTCTCCCTTCATTTGTATCCCTGTCTGGCTGGTGGTGTCCGGCTCTCCGGATGTCTGTTTTCACTTGTCTCCCTTCATTTGTCTCCCAGACTCGCTCTTTAGATGTCTGTCTTCACTTGTCTCCTCTTTCATTTGTCTCCCCGTCTGGCTGGTGGTGTCCGGCTCTCCGGATATCTGTCTTCACTTTGTCTCCCAGACTGCCTCGTGGTGCCCGGCTCTCCGGATGTTTGTCTTCACTTGTCTCCCTTCATTTGTCTCCCGGATTGGCTGGTGGTGTCCGGCTCTCCCGATGTCTGCCTTCACTTGTGTTGCTTCCTTCTCCCCGTTTGGCTGGTGGTGTCCGGCTCTCCGGATATCTATCTTCACTTGTCTCCCAGCATTTGTCTCCCGGTGGTTTTTGCCTCGATTGCCGGGTCCCTTTTGACCCATCTTTTGACCCAGTTGCCTTGGCCTCTTCCAATGTCTCCGCCATCAGATCGTCAGCGCAGCTCCAACATCTCCGCCATCAGATCGTCAGCGCAGCTAGCAGCAGCAGCACTCTGAACGCTATCAGCAGCAGCAGCGCGGCGTTGCAGCGAAGATTCACGTCGGCTGGAAAGCTCCATGGTCAGTTGAAGGTCCTTGGGCTCAAAACCCGTGGATCAACAACAGCAAAGAGCGCAGCGCCCCTGTGCAACTGTTTTTCGCTGCACTTTGTGGCCACTTGAGCCATATTTCAGGCGGTGGCAGGTTGTGACCTTTCGGTCGCATGTTCACGTGACAACACCGATTGCATGGTGTATATGCCACACAGGCTTATGTAAATTTTGAAAAGACCACAGCGGCTGGTGGAACGCATGGTGAATCGCAGAAAGAAACCGCCGAACCTTATTTTGGTGGATATTCTTTTGGTGCATTCCAAAAGCCAAAACATTGTATTTTTATAGTATCGTGGTGTTTGCGTGGAAAAATGCTTCTTGCAGCATGCTGAAAACTGTGTAAATACCAATGTTTTGCAAGGTAGGTCCTGTCCACAAAACAGTGTAAATACCATGCTTTTTGCTCCCAAGGTCAAACAGCATCCTAAATACCGTGGTTTTTGGCTTCTGAGATACCAAAAACATCGATTTTTTACGGTGTTTTTTGTCCCGCAGGCTTTGAAAATTTGGCAAAATGCAGCCAATTTGACGATTTGTTAGACCCGGGCAACGCCAGCAACGACAGCAGCAGGAACCCTTGCGGCATTGCCGGTGTGCGAAGCCCTACAATTATATGACATGACGCATCGCGTGCTGGTGCGCGGAAGGCATTAACTTCATTGTAACTTCCAGCAACCCGACTATTCCATAACTCCCGCTTGCAACCATCGACAATGCGTCTTAGCAACTCCCAATTGGGGTGCACCTTTTTCAGGCAGGCCGTGCTGCGCACGTGCAGAACTTCAAAGCTCTTAGCAAAGGCACTTTCACCAAAGCTTTGAGCTCTCAGTTTTTGTCATTCGTGCCAAGCTTAGCTGTCTACAGGCACAGGAAGTTTCAAAGACGCTGCGGATGATCTAATTTTGCGGCCCTTGCGTTCATCCCTCTGTCGGCTAACTATCTTGCTTGTGAATTCAGTGGTCACAAGCAGGCCTTATCTAGTTTCGGTTTGAAGCAGAACAAATTGCCTTAGCCTTGAGGAGGTGTGCTCCTTTTCACCACTGGCGGGGCATGGCTCCAAGGCATTGTCTGGCTTTTCAGAGTGTCCTTGCACTTCTGCACTCTTAGAGTGCTGGAACCCAATACTCTTGATCGTGCTTGAGCACTGGCATGTGCGAGCACATGGCGACGTCGGTGAGGACACTTTGGTCAAACAACTTGTCAAGCACTTTCCTCTGTGTCGACATTGGCTTTGCTCTTGGAATAATTCGAATACGACAGTTTTTCAAGGCCAAGCTGCGCGAACGGTAGAAGCCCAGCTGTGGCAACAAATCTCGCAAACCGACCGGGAATCCCAGGTGAGTAAGTCATGTCTGGGCTTTCCTCCGGTGAAGTAAACGTCAAACCACACTGTTTGAGAGTAAAGCTGCAGCTGCATCTGGCTCACAGCGGTGAAGATCAATCTTGGTAAATTCAAAGAAGCTCCTTGGGCGAATGACTTTGAGCAGGCCAAACATGCCTCAGAAATCCCAGTACACTGTCAAGCTGAACCAAAATTGCATCAGTTGCATCTTCCATATCTTGAAGTTCGATGCGCCCACGCCCAAGAAGAACCTGCTGGGTGCAAACTGAAGTAGCTGCATTTTGAGAAGCTCTGCCTAAAACGGCACTTCGGCATTTCATCTTCGGTATCTGATCACTTGGAAATTGAACGTCACGCGCCACACAGCAGAAACCGAATTGCGACTGTGGCCCTTGACCATGCCAGAATGCGCTTCTGTCAAGTGCTTGCAAAAGGTTGCAAGGTAGGTATGAGACCTTGAGTGTCAAAGCACCGTCAAATGTACCATGGACCATGGCATGTTTGACGATTGGTGGAGACTTTAAGAAACATCTAAGACCGGCAGCAGAAGGGAAGCCGCCGGCCCGAATGCGCACTACTGGTAAACACGCTTCTATAACAGCCTCCCTCAAGCCTTCTGGTTTTCACACTTTTCTTCACAAACTTCGTGCGCAAACTCATTAAATGCGAACGTTCTTGAAGAACGCGAAGCTGTCTTGTAGATCATTCTCGTGCAATACTCTAGTATGAGACACTTCAAAGGAATTCTGCTGGAACACGTTCTTTGCATTGTGCTACTGCAAAATGACACAATGACACAATGACACACACCCACACCCACACCCACACACACCCACCCACACACACACAGACAGACAGACACACACACACACAGAGACAGACAGACACACACACACAGACAGACACACACACAGAGACAGAGACAGACACACAGACACACACACACACAGAGACAGACACACAGACACACACACACAGAGACACAGAGACAGACACACAGACACACACACACAGAGACACAGAGACAGACACACAGACACACAGACACACAGAGACACACAGACACACACACACACACACATCTCTTCGCAGCTCGCTGAGAGCACACTCTTGTAGAGCGCTTACAACACTCTTCTACCATAGGCTTGAACACAATACCCGCATAGAAGCCCTTCCAAACAGCATTGTGAAGAACAGGCATGGACGACATTGTTTGGAAACCCTCCGCACCCTAGGTCTGCTAGGTCACATGCTCATAAGCTCCTTCAAAACACTCTTGTAGAATGCCCCTGTGTAAGGTTCTGAAAGCAAACTTCCATCTAACAATTCGAACAATTCCCTGAAAAACTTTCAAATAGACCTTTACAGCACTCTTGTGGAAAACCTCTTTTGCCTCTCTTTGAGACCGCTAGACCTTGCGCATCTCAAGCCCCAGCGCCTCGCTTTTTTTAGAACCCGCCCAGGGTGACCTCTGTTTGCGCAGCATTGATACTGTCTTTCCCAAAGAAACACGCAGACCGCAATAAATCTTTATGCCATCCGGGTGGTGGTGGTTGCTGTGGGCGCGAGCATAAAAACACAGCTCAGCTGCAGCTCACAAGTCTATGCATCCCATTTGTGAATGAGAACCCTTGGCTTTACCTGGCATCTTAAAATTTGTTTCAGAGAGAGTTAGATGGAGGATAGATAAAAGCGCGTGAAGCAGAAGTTGATAGCGACATATTTTCTGGATACAGGTTGACTAGAAAGAGGTTGGATAGAGAAAAGTTCGATGGAGATCTGGCGGAGATGGAAATCAGATTGGAAGACATGAGTTTAAGAGCAAAGCTTGAGATAGATTTGACAGAGATAAAGATTTTCCCCAAAAATAGAAGCTTGATAAAATATGATAAAGTTAGAGACATTGGAGGCCCCCTTGCAAATTTGGATCTGTGACTTGATCTGTTTTGATCTGTCTTTAGGCATGTCTTACCAGTCCTGCCAGCCATTTTTCTGGCACAACATAGCTTAAGCTTTGCAGCGCTGAGCAAAGATCCAGATGAAATCATTGCAGCTTTGCTGCCCGAAGGGGGCGAAGTGTGTCCCAGGCTCGAACAAAGCAAAAAGAAGAAACTCGGTTTGAAACTCGGTTTCTTTTAGCTTTCTTTTTCGTTCTTTTTCCCATTTCAAGAAAAGCTGCCGGAATTTTTCAGATCTTACTGGGCAGCTTTTTGGCAAGCTTTAAACCATGACAACGACACTGTAAATAACAGTGTTTCTGCAAGGTAAATATGAAACATTGTAAATTACAAGAGTTTTGCTGTTTGAAATTCAAATTTGTTGGTGTTCGAAACTTACATGGTTTTCCGGATTGGTGAGAATGAGAAAATGGAAAACAACAGCAGAAATGAAATAACAGTGTTTGGGCTTCTTTGGGAGTTAAACCATGTTGTATTTACGGCGCTTCGTGAATACAATTTCCACAACATGCAAATAGCATGCTTTTACCCTTTTACCGATTTTTGCCCAATGCCATGCACCAAAGCCTTTCTTATGCATCGGCGTGCGGAGCCTGTCAATAGAAACATGATGGAGCTGATTTGGAAAACAGAGGGAAGTTTGAGGTGGGAACGTACTAAAGTTGAATATTGAGAGAGGTAAATTGGCAAAACATGATGGAGGTATGTCTAGGAGAAACTTTTTTTTCGAAAAGAAAGTTGGGAGGTGAATTTGGTAGCTTTAGCAGTGGTGAGGTTGGAAGAGATCTAGAGGGCAGTGGTGGCGGAGGCGGAGAGGGATGGGACAGCAGGAAGAACCACAGTGTGATACCCGTAACAAAAAGTCAGAAACACAAAAGAAACACAATAAACTCAGGCAACGCAATTAGAAAGTCAATTTCCTTGAGATATCTTGAGGAGTTTCAATCAGGCAAACCAAATCCTACGCATTCGTTCGGCACTAGCCATCATCGAAGCCAAATGTTCTAAAGCATATTGAATGAACATGTCTCTGTGTACCACCAACTCATTGTACAAAACCAAGCAGGACACAATAAAACATGAATACGGAAAGAATCTTGGGACACACACACACACATGACCACGGAAACTAATGATAAACTAATGCCAACAACAGAAGGTCTGTTGCGGTGCTGACGTGCCACTTCCCTTGGCAAAGTCCTTGATCTACGAGAAGCCATGTTCCAAATGTTCCAAATGTTCCAAGCATGTTCGACTTGTTCCTGTCAATGCGAGTCAGGAAGCTGGCCAGCAAAAAGGCACGGCTTGCTCGTAGTTGGATCAAAGAAGGTTGCGGCATCAACGGTCATGCCGCATATGCCGATGAACGTTTATGCGAGCAGAGTTGCCTCATCTTTTGCGCAGTTCAAACAAAACTGTGAAGGACTCAGGAGGCAATGGCAAAAACAACGACACACAACGACAAATTTTGCAGCTGAGCATCTCCAAATGGTTTCTACCCTCCAGCTTGCACTCTTGAATACAGGGTCTTTGGAGAGTTTTGAACTCAAATATTGAGCTTTCCTTTTGCAGCTGCGGAAGGCACTTTGAGGTCACTAGTGGTAGAAAAAGCATCGGGTATCAGCAAAAATGGATAAACGTGGTAACAGCTGCAGCGGCACATGGGAAAGCACAAACTCAAAAACTTCTTCATTAAACCACCACATTGCTTCACATGTGCATCTGCAAAGTGTTGCAGTGTTACATCCCGTGACATCCTGTGGCAAAGCTGCAGCTGAGCATCGAGAATGTATTGAGGCTGGTCTTTCTCGAGCCGCTCCTTTGCTGTGTCAGTGGGTCCAAGACCGGCGGAAAACAATGGAAAAAACTGCGGAAAACTCTCCCACGTGGTTTGGTGATCGCATTTGGCTGCAAAGATGTCTACTACCTACATGCCCAAAGGACAGCTTCCGCCCTGGTGCGGGATACTGGTAGGACTGGTAGGTGCTTATGTACGAAGCAAGTTGGAAAAGAGTTGCGCTGAGCACAGCAATCTGAATGAGTTGCAAAACGTTGCAAAATGTTGTGAAAAATGCGTGTAATCTAGAGCAGCATGCTGGCATCCGGCTGCAACTGCACAGGGGATGCTGCGATGCACCACGACGCCCAGCATGATCAATTATATCTGTCAGGACCACTTCAGCAAAAGGCCATGTTAATTGTAGGGTGTTAGAGCGTTTTGGTGCGCGTGGGACACTGCATGTCTGCATGTAATTCTGGAGGCCATGTTTTGAATTCATGGTTTACGCCGGAGGCAATACACGCATTATCCACAGACCTGGTGCCAAACAAGCCTCCCCTCACAAACTGTGGACCTATTCCCTTTTGTCAGGCGCAAACCTCCTAGATTTTTATGTCAGCTGCCCTCCTCCTTTCTCTTCCTCTCCCCGTTTTCCTCCTTTCCCTTTCTTTCCCTTTCTTTCCCTTTCTTTCCCTTTCTTTCCCTTTCTTTCCCTTTCTTTCCCTTTCTTTCCCTTTCTTTCCCTTTCTTTCCCTTCCTCTTGCAGTCTCTTGCGGTCTCTTGCAGCCTCTTGCAGTCTTCGGCATGTTGCGGCCATGCCCCCTGGTCTCGCTCTGGTGTCTTGCTGAGCACTACTGCCTTTCCGGAATTCTCCTGTCACCGTCTCCCACCCTTTCTCTTCGGTTTCTCTTTCTCTTCCATTTCTTGGGTTGCTCTCGGGTTTCTTGCCCTGGAGCTTACCTTCCCGGCCTACCCGCCCTATCCTCCCCTGCCACGGAAACTTGCAGAAAAATACCAAATGCCACGACATTTCCTCGATCGCGTGTCAGGCAATATGCCAGAAAATATGTCATTGACACATGCTGACGCATGTCAGGCTATGTTTGTACAGTGAAAATACCATGTGAAAACCATGTGTCAATCAGTACATTAGAGCATATGTGAGATTTCATCAATGTAAATCTTGGAAGACATGTGCGAGAAGCCAGTCGGCGTCCAAAAACAAACATCTCAATTACTATGGTAGAAAAACATGTCCAACTACACATATGATGGTGGTAAGCTGGTGCACACTGAAATAATCCCAAACACAAACCTTTCTTCCACACCCCCAACGGCGTCGTAGGCGGAGCAACTGCTATTCATCTGCTTGGCACCGAAGCATCACCAAGTTGGACTAGTTTTCTTCTTTTTGTGCAGGATGCTATGTGTGGCTGCTCAATGCGTCGTAAATAGCTGAAATCAAATCATGGATTCTCCCCTGCACTGGACCAATGTTTGCAATTCTGAGTGTTTCCTCCTGTTCGTGGTTGGTGGTTGTTGGTTGTTGTTCTTGCTTGCTTGTCTTGTCTTGTTTTCTTTGTTTAAATTTAACTGTTTTTTTGTCTTTGTCTGATTGCTTGATTGACCAGCTGGTTGTCTGCTGGTTTTATTGTTTGCTTGTTCGCTTCCTTGGTTCTTCGTTCTCTGTTGTTTCATGCTTGTTGGTGACTGTTTGTTGTTTGTTGTTCAATGTTTGATATTTGTTGGTGGCTCGGTCGGGCTGAAAACCCGCGCTTTTCTGAACGCAGTTCCCATAGGCACGGTGTGTTTTGTGCAGTTTTCCCCACGTACTAGTACGTCAGTGTTTCGGGTGGGCTGGGGTGGGGTGGGGTGGGGTGGGGGGAGATGCAATAACGTTCCTTGGCACTTGCACTCACGTGATGCTACGGTACGTTGAGGCTACATTGATGCTACATCACGTTGATGCCACGTTATAGATTGGGTGGGGTGGGGTGGGGTGGGGTGGGGGTGGGCAACAAGGTTCCTTGGCGTTTGCACTCACATGATGTGTTTTGCTGGAGATGTTCCACGTTATGTCATGGGGCTTGGGGTAGTACATCCCATGTTAACTTGTTCTTGGATGAAGAAGTATGTTCTTAAACAAGGTGAAACTGTTTGACTTTGGCAAAGACCATTCCTGGCTGCCCTGATGCAGCAAAAAGGGCAGATCAGGCCATGGCCTGCTCGTCGTGCTTGACTTGTCAACTCGAACAAAGATCGCAATTTTTATCAAACACACGGACACACACACATACATACATATATATATATATATTATCTATTTACCGAAAGAAGTTTAGAAGCTAAACCTTCCGACAATATGGACAGATGGCAAAGCACAGCCAGGAAGGAAGTCAGAAGACGGAGAGAGTCAGAAGATGAGAAAGTCAGAAAAGAACAGATGCAGGTGCGCGAAAAAACAAAAAATTGCGAAGCACTGTGTTTTTCCAATGTTTTGTGGCTCAGGAGGGTCGAAAAGTAGGCTTGCTAAAGCGGCGGGTGCGGAGACATCTGGGCAGATGAGAGATGAAAAATTGCACGCCGTTGTGGCGCGAAGCACATTTGGAAGTAAAAAGTTAAGTGTTAAAAACTGGCAGTCTCGGACCACTTCTGGAAGTTGAGATGTGGAAAAAATGCACGGCCTTGTGGCGCGAAGCACATTTGGAAGTGAAAAGTGTCAAACGACACCATGTTCGGAGCACTTTTGGAAGTTGTGCTGTCGAAAAAGTGCACGGCGCTGTGGCGCGAAGCACATTTGGAAGTGAAAAGTGTTAAAAACTGTCAGCTTCGGACCGCTTTTGGACGTTGAGATGTCGAAAAAGTGCACGGCGTTGNCGCTGTGGCGCGAAGCACATTTGGAAGTGAAAAGTGTTAAAAACTGTCAGCTTCGGACCGCTTTTGGACGTTGAGATGTCGAAAAAGTGCACGGCGTTGTGGCGCGAAGCACATTTGGAAGTGAAAATGCGCAAAACACCTCATGGTCGGACCGCTTTTGGAAGTTGTGCTGTTGAAAAGGTGGACGGCGCTGTGGCGCGAAGCACATTTGGAAGTGAAAATCGTAAAAAGTTGAGGAGTTCGGGCCGCTTTTTGACGATTCGATGACGATTCGATGTCAAAAAAGTGCACGCCGTTGTGGTGCGAAGCACATTTCCAAGTCAAATGTGTTGAAAACTGAGGGTTTCGGATCAAATTTTGAAGTTTGGATGTGACTACACAACAACAACAACAACANGTGGTGCGAAGCACATTTCCAAGTCAAATGTGTTGAAAACTGAGGGTTTCGGATCAAATTTTGAAGTTTGGATGTGACTACACAACAACAACAACAACAGCAACAGCAACAGCAACAACAACAACAACAACAACAACAACAACAACAACAACAACAACTACAACTACATGACAACTACAACTACAACTACAACAACTACAGCCACAACTACAACTACAACTTCAACCACAACTTCAACTTCAACCACAACTTCAACTCCATGACAACTACAACTACAACAACTACAACTACAACAACTACAACAACTACAGCAACTACAGCAACTACAACAACTACAACAACTACAGTCAGAACAACCACTACCATTACAACTACAACAGCTACAACTACAACTACTACAGCAACTACAACAACTACAACAATTGCAACAACTACAACAACTACAACTACAGCAACTACAACCACACTAACCACTACAACTACACTACACTACACGACACTGCACTACAAATACAACTACAACTACATTACAACTACAACTACAACCACAACTACATGTACAACTACAACCACAACTACACTACATTACAACTACACTGCGCTGCCTCCAACCACTTGTCGGTCCATCAGTGGGTTCGCTCTGTCATCCATCAGTCANATTACAACTACACTGCGCTGCCTCCAACCACTTGTCGGTCCATCAGTGGGTTCGCTCTGTCATCCATCAGTCACAGCAACCAGCTGCTCCTATAGATTTCCTATTTTTGAAACTTCCGCCACCGCCTTGTGCGGTACTACTGGTATTTCTAAATATAGATATATCTATATAGAGATTTTCTAGATATACATATAATAAATATATATATGTATATATATATATATCTATATATTGATAAAAATCTCTCTCTCTCTCTCTCTATATATATATATAACCGAAGGAAGTTTAGAAGTCAAACCTCCGACAATATGGGCAGATGGTAAAGCACAGACAGGAAGAAAGTCAGAAGAGAGAAGATCAGAGAGGGAGAAAGTCAGAAGAGAGAAGGTAGGAGGAAAAAGTCAGAAGAGCCAAGATGCAGGTGCGCGAAAAGATAAAAAATTGCGAAGCACTGTGTTTTTCCAATGTTTTGTGGCTCCGGAGGGTCGAAAAGTAGGCTCCCTAAAGCGGCNGCGAAAAGATAAAAAATTGCGAAGCACTGTGTTTTTCCAATGTTTTGTGGCTCCGGAGGGTCGAAAAGTAGGCTCCCTAAAGCGGCGGGTGCGGAGACAAATGGGCAGATGAGAGATCAAAATAATTGCACGCCGTTCTGGCGCGAAGCACATTTTGAAGTAAAAAGCGTTAAAATCTGACGGTTCGGAGCACTTTTGGAAGTTGAGATGTCGGAAAAGCGCACGGTCTGTGGCGCGAAGCACATTTGGAAGTAAAAAGGCACAAAGCACACAAATCTTGGAGCACTTTTGGAAGGTGAGCTGTGGAAAAAGTGCACGGCGTTGTGGCGCGAAGCACATTTGGAAGTAAAAAGTGTTAAAAACTGTTGATCCCGGAGAACTTTTGGAAGTTGAGATGTTAAAAAAGTGCAAGCAGTTGTGGCGCGAAGCACATTTGGAAGTCAAAAGTGTTATATAAAAAACTGAGGGGTCCGGAACACTTTTTGACAATTCGATGTCGAAAACGTGCACAGCGTTTTGGCGCGAAGCACGTTTCCAAGTCAAAAGTGTTACTAGACGACGGATGACCCGAGAGCGAAGAGAAGTATAGTGGGATATGTCATTGTGAAGATCGTAAAGCATGAAACATAGAGAGAGAAATACATGAAGATGTCTCAAAGAAAGAAGATGTGAATGTATAAGGCGCAAATGAAAAGAGATNGATGTGAGTGAGGATGTGAAGATGTGAAGATGTGTGATGTGAAGAGATTAAGATGTGAGCATTTGAAGATGTGAGGATGTGATGAGGTGAAGATGTGAATATGTGATGATGTGAAGATGTGATGATGTGAAAATGGGAAGATGTGCAGAAAGAAAAAAGACATCACAGACGCTTTTGCAATCTTTTGCACACAAACGCTTTTACACACATACCCTTTTACACACAGGCCCTTTTACACACAGACCCTCTTACACGCAGACCCTTTTACACACAGACGCTTTCACACACAAACACTATTACACACAACCGCTCTTACACACAGACCCTTCAACACACAGACCCTTTTACACACAAGCGCTTTTACACACAGGCCCTTTTACACACAGACCCTCTTACACACAGAAGCTTTTACACACAGACGCTTTTACACACAGACGCTTTTACACACAGACCTTTTACACACAGACCCTTGTACACACAAACCCTCTTACNTTACACACAGAAGCTTTTACACACAGACGCTTTTACACACAGACGCTTTTACACACAGACCTTTTACACACAGACCCTTGTACACACAAACCCTCTTACACACAGACCCTTATACACACACAGACGCTTTTACACACAGATCCTTTTACACACAGACCCTTTTACACACAGANACCCTTGTACACACAAACCCTCTTACACACAGACCCTTATACACACACAGACGCTTTTACACACAGATCCTTTTACACACAGACCCTTTTACACACAGAAGCTTTTACACACAGACGCTTTTGCACACAGACCCTTTTACACACAGACCCTTTTTACACACAAACACTCTTACACACAGAAGCTTTTACACACAGACGCTTTTACACACAGACCCTTTTACACACAGACCCTTTTACACACAGACCCTTTTACACACAGACCCTTTTACACACAGACCCTTTTACACACAAGCGCTTTTACACAGACGCTTTTACACACAGACGCTTTTACACACAGAAGCTTTTACACACAGACGCTTTTACACACAGACGCTTTTACACACAGACCTTTTACACACAGACCCTTGTACACACNACCCTTGTACACACAAACCCTCTTACACACAGACCCTTATACACACACAGACGCTTTTACACACAGATCCTTTTACACACAGACCCTTTTACACACAGACCCTTTTACACACAAACCCTCTTACACACAGAAGCTTTTACACACAGACGCTTTTACACACAGACCCCTTTACACACAGACCCTTTTACACACAAACCCTCTTACACACAGAAGCTTTTACACACAGACGCTTTTACACACAGACCCCTTTACACACAGACCCTTTTACACACAGACCCTTTTACACATAAGCGCTTTTACACACAGACGCTTTTAAACACAAACGCTTTTACACACAGAAGCTTTTACACACAGACGCTTTTACACACAGACCTTTTTACACACAGACCCTTTTACACACAGACCCTTTTACACACAAGCGCTTTTACACAGACGCTTTTACACACAGAAGCTTTTACACACAGACGCTTTTACACACAGACGCTTTTACACACAGACCTTTTACACACAGACCCTTGTACACACNACACAGACCCTTTTACACACAAACCCTCTTACACACAGAAGCTTTTACACACAGACGCTTTTACACACAGACCCCTTTACACACAGACCCTTTTACACATAAGCGCTTTTACACATAAGCGCTTTTACACACAGACGCTTTTAAACACAAACGCTTTTACACACAGAAGCTTTTACACACAGACGCTTTTACACACAGAAGCTTTTACACACAGACCCTCTTACACACAGACCCTTTTACACACAAACCCTCTTACACACAGACCCTTTTACACACAGATGCTTTTACACACAGACCCTTTTACACACAGACCCTTTTACGCACAGACGCTTTTACACACAGACCCTTTTACACACAGACCCGTTTACACACACACGCTTTCACACACAAACACTTTTACACACAAACACTTTTACACAAAAACACTTTCACACACAGAACCTCTTACGCACAGTTGAAGTCGCAATTTTACCTCAGTTTTGACGATCGAACTTCGTTTCGTGCGTGAAGGGTTCATCCAGCACAGTTGAGATCGCAATTTTTACCCCAGTTTTTGACGATCGAACCTCGTTTCGTACGTGAACGGTTCATCCGGCACAGTTGAAATCGCTAATTTTACCTCAGTTTTTGACGATCGAACCTCGTTTCGTGCGTGAACGGTTCATCCGGCACAGTTGAAATCGCAATTTTACCTCAGTTTTTGACGATCGAACCTCGTTTCGTGCGTGAACGGTTCATCCGGCACAGTTGAAATCGCTAATTTTACCTCAGTTTTTGAGGATCGAACCTCGTTCCGTGCGTGCACGGTTCATCCGGCACAGTTGAAATCGCAATTTTACCTCAGTTTTTGACGATCGAAGCTCGTTTCGTGCGTGAAGGGTTCATCCGGCACAGTTGAAATCGCTAATTTTACCTCAGTTTTTGAGGATCGAATCTCGTTCCGTGCGTGCACGGTTCATCCGGCACAGTTGAAATCGCAATTTTACCTCAGTTTTTGACGATCGAACCTCGTTTCGTGCGAGAAGGTTGACGTTTCGTGACGACTCGTAGGCACTGCCCGCGGCCTAAAGAGAGAAAGAAGAAGAAGGAGAGAGTGAAAGGGGAGAGAGAGAGAGGGGAGAGAGAGAGAGAGGGAGAGAGAGAGAGAGGATAGAGAGAGAGAGGGAGAGAGAGAAAGAGAGAGAGAGAGAAAGAGAGAAAGAGAATGTGAAGATGTGAAGATGTGAAGATGTGGAGATGTGAAGATGTGAGGATGTGAAGATATGAGAATGTGAAGATGTCAAGATGTGAAGATGTGAGGATCTGAGGATGTGAAGATGTAAGATGTGAAGATGTGAAGATGTGAGGATGAAGATGTGAAGATGTGAAGATGTCAAGATATGCAGATCCAACTTTTAGAAAAACCCTTCGCTCAGACGCTCTCGGGAAAAAACTGAGGGTTTCGGGTCAATTTTTGAAGTCTACAAGCACAAATACAATTACTACCACCACCACCACCACAACAACAACAACAACAACTACTACTACTACTACTACTACGACTAGTACTACTACTAGTACTACTACTAGTACTACTAGTAGTACTACTACTAGTACTACTACTAGTACTACTACTAGTATTACTACTAGTACTACTACTAGTATTACTACTAGTACTACTAGTGCTACTTCTACTAGTACTCCTACAAGTACTACTATTAGTACTACTACTAGTACATCCCTGTTGGAATTCGCCTGCTAACATGGGTTGTCCCATTCTTTAGACATAAAATGGTCGGCCACGAACACTTACTGACATGGCACATCTAAAGAANTGTTGGAATTCGCCTGCTAACATGGGTTGTCCCATTCTTTAGACATAAAATGGTCGGCCACGAACACTTACTGACATGGCACATCTAAAGAATGCCAACACAGGATGCTAGGGGGTATGATACCTCCTAAAAAATCATGACCCAGGCAACCATCTACAAAAAACACTTAAAAAATACAAATACAAAAACAATTCTCTAAAGAATGGGACAACCCATGTTAGTCTTGCGCAGGTCACCCTCCCTTTAGCACCACATGTTGACTCATCTGTGATAGCAGCGATGGCCGGCGCACAACAACAGTTTTCGTAAATCTTCAAATTCGAAAGAAAGGTCAAGCCACCCTCAAAATGCCCTCTCTAAAGAATCATGACCCAGGATGCCCTGCCATAAAACGGGACAACCCGGGTTACTCTTGTGCAAAAAAACAAACTTTTTCCCATAAAAACCATTTTATGGGACAACCCGGGTTGTCCTATTCTTTAGAGGAAATTCTTAGGGGGATACTAGTACTACTATTAGTACTACTACTAGTACTACCACTAGTACTACGACTAGTACTACGACTAGTACTACTACTAGTACTACTACTACTGCTACTACTACTAGTACTACTACTAGTACTACTACTAGTACTACTACTAGTACTACTACTACTGCTACTAGTACTAGTACTAGTACTAGTACTACTGCTACTACTACTACTACTAATAGAACTAGTACGAGTACTACCAATACTACTAGTACTACCACTACTAGTACTACTGCTACTGCTACTACTCCTACAACTACTACTACTACTAGTGCTAGAACTACTACTGCTACTAGTACTAGTACTAGTGCTACTGCTACTACTGCTAGTACTAGTACTAGTGCTACTGCTACTACTGCTAGTACTACTACTAGTACTACTACTGCTACTACTACTACTACTACTACTAGTACTACTACTAGTACTAGAACTACTACTACTAGTACTAGTACTAGTACTAGTGCTACTGCTACTACTACTACTACTACTACTACTACTACTAGTACTACTACTAGTACTACTACCAGTACTACTACCAGTACTACTACCAGTACTACTACTACTACTACTACTACTGCTAGTACTACGACTAGTACTACTAATAAACAACAACAACAACAACAACAAATGCAACTTCAACTGCATGACAACTACACTACAACAACTACATCCACAACTACAGCGACAACCACAACTACAACTACAACCACAACTACATCTACAACCGCAACTACATCAACAACTACATCTACAACCAGAACTACATCTACCACTACAACTACAACAACTACATCTACAGATACATCCACAACGACATCTACAACCGCAACTACATCTACAACTACAACTACGACGACTATAGCAACAACTGCAACTACCACTACAACCACAACTACAACAACATTACAACTACACTGCGCTGCCTCCAACCACTTGTGGGTCCATCAGTGGGTTCGCTCTAAAAACCATGATTCCAACTTCTCCTATAGGTTTCCTATCTTTGAAACTTCCGCCACCGCCTTGTGCGGTACTACTGGTATATATTATATATATTGATCTCCATCTTGAAAAGAAATCATAGCTTTCCAGTAGTACCGCACAAGGCGGTGGCGGAAGTTTCAAAGATAGGAAACCTATAGGAGAGGTTGGTGGTTGTGAATCGTGGATGGCAGAGCGAACCCACTGATGGACCCAGAAGTGGTTGGAGGCAGATGTAGTTGTGGTTGTAGTTGTAGATGTAGTTGTGGTTGTAGCTGTAGTTGTAGTTGTAGTGTTAGTTTAGTTGTAGTTGTAGTGCGGTGTAGTGTTGTTGTGGTTGTAGTTGTTGTAGTTGTAGTTGTAGTGGTAGTGGTAGTTGTACTGTAGTTGTTGTTGTAGTTGTAGTAGTTGTAGTTGTTGTAGTTGTAGTTGCTGTAGTTGTAGTTGTAGTGGTAGTGGTAGTTGTAGTGCTAGTTGTGGTTGTGGTTGAAGCCGTGGTTGTAGTTGTAGTTGTAGTTGACTGTATTGCAATGTAGTGCAGTGTAGCGTTTCGAGCCGAAGCAATTTTGCGAGATTTCCTTTATTTTCCAAGTGGGCGACATCAAAAAAGAAGCAATTCTGCGAGGCTTCCTGCAAAAATGGAAAGTTGAGTGTGCAGCTGACGCCCGCGTACCAATGCGTTTTGCGTTTTTTCCAGTCCATCTCTCTAAAGTACTGCGCCTGCCACGAAAAAGTGAGGCCAGGACATAAGAAGTGCTGCACCTGTCACGCAAAATCATCTTAGCAAACGTGGAGATCTGATGCTCAAAAATGAAACCCCTCTCAGGAAATCAGCGCCCTGATCTCTTAACATGTCTGCTAGATGTGTCTTTCTACTGCGCCTGCCACGCGAAATGCATCTCTGCAGATCCTCTTCAAATGCCCCACGCCTGCCATCGTTTTAGAAAATGCTACAAAACCCACAGGTTTAGCACACTTTTGACAAGGTGCAGAGCCCCTTGCACTTGCCACACAAAACGAGGTCTGAACATCCAAAAACGGTCCGAGCATGTAGTGTTTTTAGCATTTTGACTTCCAAACGTGCTTCGCGCCACAACGGCGCGGGCTTTTTCCACAGCTCTTACAAAAGTGCTCCGAACATGCGGTGTTTTGTATCTTTTTACTTCAAAATGTGCTTCGCGCCACAGCGCTGCGCACTTTTTCAACATCTCACCTTCCAAAAGTGCTCCAAGATTTGTGTGTTTTGTGCCTTTTTACTTCCAAATGTGCTTCGTGCCACAACGCCATGCGCTTTTTCGAAATCTCAACTTCCAAAAGTGCTCCGAGACCGTCAGATTCAACGCTTTTTACTTCAAAATGTTCTTCTCGCCGCAACGGCGTGCAATTTTTGATCTCTCATCTGCCCAGATGTCTCCGCACCCGCCGCTTTAGGGAGCCTACTTTTCGACCCTCCGGAGCCACAAAACATTGGAAAAACACAGTGCTTCGCAATTTTTTATCTTTTCGCNGCCGCTTTAGGGAGCCTACTTTTCGACCCTCCGGAGCCACAAAACATTGGAAAAACACAGTGCTTCGCAATTTTTTATCTTTTCGCGCACCTGCATCTTCTCTCTTCTGACTTTCTTCTTTCTGATCTTCTCTCTTCTGACTTTCTCCCTGTCTGAGCTTCTCTCTTCTGTTTCTCTTCCCATCTTGGCTTTTCCATCTGTCCATATTGTCGGAAGTTTGACTTCTAAACTTCCTTCGATCACAGCTAAATCTCCATCATCCATGAAGAGGAACTTGCTACATTATGCCATGTCACTATGTCATCCACATTTTGATAATCTTGGTCAAACATTGTAAGAGGACTGTCGGCGCGCGTTTACAACCCGACCGACCGTTGTTTGTTTTTTGTCTGTTTTGGTCAGTTTCATTTTTGTTTGTTTGTTGTTGCTGCTGCTCCTGCTGCCGTTGCTGCAGCCACGCTCTTACAACAGAGCCTGTGAAGCATCCCTGGCAACATCCTATGATCAAACCCTGCTAAACGAGAATCAAGTGATACAAATACAAAACCCAGGAGACCACTTCCCAGAAGCAAAAACCTCTCTTGAGACAGTTGCAACACTTGGCAAAAAATGTTGGCTGGGCTGTCTTGGGCGTGTGTTTACTCTAGTAGCACTTGCACACAGATGGAAACTTGTCGTGGTATGCGCATATGCGAACTTGCAAATGCAATCCAAGCGGCGGAAGCCCAAAGTCTTCACACGGGTGTTTTGCCAACAGAAGTCACACGCGCTTGGCTTTCAGAAGCTTTTTCCCTTGACTCAGACATCGTTCAACGTTCAACATCTTCGACAGTTCAACATGTTCAGCTGTCAACTTCCTTCAGGTGCGATCTGAGGCGATCTGGTGAGCAAATCATGGAACCTTGCGGAGCTTTAAAGCCTGGCAACAGCGCAAAGCAGCGATACAGGCAACACCTTGAAGACGGATTCATCGCGATACCCCGTGAACTTGAAATAAATTCGGTCGTTCCGAGTCGTTCCCGCTGAAAGGAGAAAATATGGCATCTTGGAAGTGCCCTGGCGGCGGCAGGACGACATTTTTGACAGGACGAAGTCGGACGAACATTTCACACATTTTCATTCTTGGCATTTTTGGCATTCTTGGTACTGGAGAGGTATCCATCATGGCTACGTCATCCAAAGACCCGTTGTGCAGACCAAACTGTGTCTCAGGCAAGCGTTGCAAGCATTCAAGATCCAGAACAGGTTCTCCACGGCTAACCGTTAGACCTCCGAAGATCTTGGAGTTGCACACGTTGCACACATTGCACGTGTTGCACGTCCAGATACAAACGTGGACTTCATCAATTGCATGGTGCGCAGTCTCTCTTGCTTTCCACATTCAGTAGGTGCTTTCACCACAGACAATTTTCCCAGACTACTGGGAGTTTAGACTGCCACGACTGGCGCGCTGGAGTGACAAAAAGATCAAACCTGATCAAATCGATTTGCAATGATTTGCATTTGTGCATCTTCAATCAAGCTCCTGAAAGGCATGCGGAGCTTTTGCTTTTCTGAAGGGTGCACAAGAAGCATCTATGATGGCTATGTCAAAGTCAAACATGGCTACGACTCCGACGACTCCGTGGGATTCATGGGATTAGGTGACCTTTACCGGTGACCTTGTCTTCTTGTCTGGATTCTCTGGATTCTTGGAATGGCCACAATAGCAGAGCTCAGCAAAGCTCAGCAGAGCGCAGCTGGTGACAGGCGGTTGTTGCTGCACCTTCTGTCACAACTTCTGTCACAACTAGTCCTTTTCTGAGACGGAGATGGAGATCTGACAGTCTCATGACGCTGGGATCGTGTTTCAACGTTTTTTTAAATCCGATTTGCTCCGACGATTTCCACTTGAGATGGTTGAGACGGGGACGCACAAAGAAGCGGCTTAAGCGAAGCTCAGAAGTTACAAAGACGTTCTGAGACTCCGACGAAAAGACATGTCTGTCATGTCTGAGAGTTTCTCAGGTTTCGACATTTCTGAGAAATTCGTCAATGAGGAATTCGTAATGCAGTCATCCCACCTATGTCTCTCCATCTCGATCTTGTCAAGTCTTGTCTCTTGCTTCCAGCTTCCATGTCTGATCGGCGAGTCCCAGGAGCCCCAGGAAGCCCAGGAAGCCCAAGCACTCCATTTTCATCTGTGATACTTAACTTAGCTTAACTTAGTTACATGTGATACGAACATGTGATACGAACATGTGATGAATGGTGAAATATCGTGAATGTGTGGCCTCGACTCTTGAACTCTGCTGCAGAAAGAGAAGCTGCAGAAGCACTTTTCGGTTTTCCTTTGACAAAGCTTTGACAAAGCGATGATTTCTCCCTGGAGGAATGATTCTTTAGCCCACGGTCGATACTTGACTTCAATCTCTCAGAGTGGGAGGAAACCCACCTTGATAGCCCGAGTTGCTCAAAGCCAAGTCAGACTCTAGTTTGCTCGAGAGAAATCGCAGTGGCAACAACATCTGGCTGCGCAGTCAGACCTTGTCAACGAACTGTAGTTGCAGCCGCTTCAACTACATCAACTACTGATTGTCTGCACGGTTTCTACCTGGTAGCTTTTCTGTTGAGTAAACACGGCCTGACTGACTCCGGGTGCAGGCACAAACCTACACACACCAGAAGCTGACAACAAGGAAACTATGGGACATGTGGCTATTGCATTCGAAGCAACAATGCAGAACAAATTGCTTGATATGACATTCACCTTTGCAATTGATTGCATCAAGAAACGGTTGGGAACTATTCTACAGATT
>BGPT01003047.1:98546-129243 GCA_003297045.1 Symbiodinium sp. clade C Y103 | reverse complement strand
CCACCAGAATGGGGTAAAGCTGGTAGGCTTAAGGTCACAATGGACTTGCAGTAACTGACAGTTCGCCTTTCAACACTACATTGCCCAAGCAAGTTGCATCGCAGTTTTGGTGCTCATCAGAATCAAACTTCACTGAATGCTGAGCAGCACAGGCCGTCAAAACAAGGCGANCACTACATTGCCCAAGCAAGTTGCATCGCAGTTTTGGTGCTCATCAGAATCAAACTTCACTGAATGCTGAGCAGCACAGGCCGTCAAAACAAGGCGAACGACTCCTCCTCTTACTGCAACTTGATGCAGCTATCAGGTTTCATGGATTTCGATCCGCTCTCAGAAGTGACCAACTATGGCTTTGGCATCAGGAAGGCCANTCAGGAAGGCCACCAATTGTGCCTGCTGATTCTTCTTGAAGAACCCGTGGAACACGTCAACCATCTGGAGATCTTGTAGAGCACCACGTCATGTTTGCGCGCAGCAACTTCTACGGCCAAGGTCAGGCCGCAATCCAATGCAAGGCAATCCAACTGACACACACATTTCAATGACACGACGGGCCATTCATTGCTTCACTGTGCTTCACTTCCTTTATTCATTGCTTCATTGCTTTATTCAACTCAGTTCAACCAGAAAAAAACCAGCTGCAGGTCTGACCACATGTTCCGTCACGGGCCTTTGACGCAGCTGTCACAGAAATTGGTTTGATGCATGACAAGAGAGGAAGTCAAGCCTACATCATCTACATCATCTACATCATCTACATCCATGTTCACTGAAAAAAATGGTACTCATCAAATGGACAAGTCACATGGATGCCAAATCTTCGCCAAACATGTCAACTACTTTCCTTTGGTCCATGCTGATTTGACAGGCCTCAGCATACTACAAGGACCAGCAGTGATAAACGTGGTGCTGTGCAATGCTGTGTGGTGCCTTTCTTGATGCTTCGTGATGCACTTGATGCATGTCATGCACATGTCATGCATGTACACATTGCCCAGCCACTTGCGTCACTTGCGTCACTTGCGTCACTTGCGTCACTTGCCCAATGGTCGTGGTGCGCTGCTGATATCGAGGTTCCAAAGCATGCCGTGCCGACTGATGTCACCCGATGTCCATGTTATCCATGTCATCCATGTCCCACGGCCTACGCAGCCGACGCGGCCGATGACCACAGCAACGTCTTGGATGACGCTGCCTGCACTGCTACCTGCACTGCTTATATGTTGCTCAGCTGGCTGGCTCAGCTGGCTCAACTGCTCTGAACATCGCAAGCGCAGCAACATTGCAGCAAGTCTGCAGCAAGTCTGCGGCAACCGCAACTGCCATCTGCCACCTGGAAGTTGTGAAAACAGTTGTGATATGAAATCAGTATGTACGAATTATGTAGGATATGAGATCACATGAGATCAAGTGAGATCATGCTGCCGTCATGGCCGCTGGCCTTGGAATTTGCTCTGTTTTCAGTGCAAGTCCCACAGTCACCCCGTTATGTGTCACTGTTTTGTGTCACCACTGTGTCACCACTGTTGCCACTGTCACTCGGAATCTACCCATGTCAGTCGGATGTCACTTGGATGTCACTCGGATGTCACTGCATGTGACATCACGTTGTGACATGGCTAGAACTTCGTGTCGTGGATACCTTGTGGCGAAGACAGGCGAAGAGCCGTCAGAACGAAACAACTCGGCGAATCGGTTCAAATTGGTTCAAGTCGGCTTCGGCGAAGGAGGTCGAGACCAAAGGTGACCACAACAATGCAAATCGTGGGTGCAATCGGATTCGGATGGATTCGGATGGATTCGGTTCGATTTCCCTTCGCCCATGAAGTACTGTACCTATCACTTTTTCACTTCTTGCTGCGATGGCTTTGCTTTTACATGACTCGACTTGCACTGAGACCGACATCTTCACTCGAGTGCAAGACGATGACAATGACAGGAGCATGGGAGAAGTGAGCAACAAACTGATTCTCGATGCACATTGTGCACATTTTGCACATGCCGATTGTGTTTCGAGGCGCAAGCAGAGTCACACTTTCTCTCGATTCTCGTTGCTCTTGATGCGACGGCGCTTCATCGCGCCCAGTGCCCTGACGCCTTGACCCAGAATCGAAGGCCAAGGCGACGCGTCGAAAAAAACATCATGAAGCATCTCTTAGCATATCTCTTCTCTTGAAGCTTGTGGAAAGCTTCGAGAATCTCGTGAAAAGTCTCGATACAGAAACAGAATAGCCAAAATCAGACAGAAACATTCACTTTGAACATTCATTGTTTTCCATTCATCTTTTTACACATTCTTTGAAAATCAGACAGAAACGGCTTCTGCAGAAACGAGGCGGATCACACGGATCACACAAATCACACGGATCACACTTCCAGCATCGTGAACTCATGGCACAACGGATGCAACTCGTGTCACAGCACCGTCACAGCGCCATAACGAGTCACAACGGCGCTAAAGGGTCATGAAGAAGTGAGCGAAGTCGAACATGAAAAACATAAGGCGCTAACAGAAAGCATCATGAGGCGCTTGCTTTGTTGCTTGCTGCTACTTGCTTTGTTCAAGTCAAAGGATGCAAAGGATGCAAAGGATGGAAAGGATGCTCAACTAGGCAAGTCTGAATCTAAGAGCTGGCTAGGAACCCCAAGGTGACTCACATGACAGCCTACGGATTCCACGGATCACACGCTTTGCGAAACGATACGAAATTTGACGCTGGACGAAGAGCTGCAGCTGGACGAGTCGAATCTGGACACTGAGCACATCTGAGCGTCACACAGCCCTGATCCGCACCCGGCGCATGGCATGGCATGGCACGTGGCACAATGATCCGCGCCTGGCGCGATGATTGCAATGTGCGGAGCAATGTGCCCTGACCCCATAGGCCCTGTGAATTCTGTGAATGCTGTGGCTGTGAGACTTGTAGGTGTTCGAAATGCCACGCGTGGTTTATGAAGAAACCCAGTGCGATGTCGGCTCTCGAAGTCGAAGTCCAAACGGCCGTCGCTCTGTGGCTGTGCAATGCGATGTCGTCACATCGACATCGATCACTTCGACTTCGACTGACGTCGCTCACGTCACGAGATCGTCGGTCACGAGATCACCGGCCTCACGGTCTCCTCACGGTCTTCTCACGGTGGCACAATCTTGTTTGCAGGGAATCGATCCAAAGGAACGGCAAAAGGCTACAACAAAAACACGGAGTAGATGTGCTACCTGCGGGGAAAAACACATGAAAAGAATGAAACACCTTGAAAGAACACAGATCACTTGGCTGGATCCTATTGGCTGTAACAATCAGCACAAAACAGACCACAAAAAGTAGCACGGAGGGGGACATCAAATTTGACACTTGCCCAGCCCAACTAAGCGAGATCTTTTTTCTTTCAATGTGAAATGCATCAGCCTCTGATTAGCTGGACAAAGCAAAGAATGAAATGAAGGCACATGGGGCCTCGAGGGGCCTGTAGGGGAGGTGGCTCCAGAAAGAAAAGTAAAGCAAAACAATGAATTCCTTTTTTGTTCTACGACCTACATACACCTGTAACAGAATGCATAAACTGGAGCACAAAAAGTGTCACGGAGGGAGCGACAAAAAAACACGAACTGGAGCACAAAAAGTGTCACGGAGGGAGCGACAAAAAAGCACGAACTGGAGCACAAAAAGTGTCACGGAGGGAGCGACAAAAAAGCACGAACTGGAGCACAAAAAGTCTCACGGAGGGAGCGACAAAAAAGCACGAACTGGAGCACAAAAAGTGTCACGGAGGGAGCGACAAAAAAGCACAAACCGGAGCACAAAAAGTGTCACGGAGGGAGCGACAAAAAAACACGAACTGGAGCACAAAAAGTGTCACGGAGGGAGCGACAAAAAAGCACGAACTGGAGCACAAAAAGTGTCACGGAGGGAGCGACAAAAAAACACGAACTGGAGCACAAAAAGTCTCACGGAGCGAGCGACAAAAAAGCACGAACTGGAGCACAAAAAGTGTCACGGACGGAGCGACAAAAAAGCACGAATTGGAGCACAAAAAGTGTCAGGGAGCGACAAAAAAGCACGAACTGAAGCACAAAAAGTGTCAGAAGAGGAAAACCAATGCTGATCAGGATAGTATCACAAATAAGGCAGGACATGGCAGGCACAGCAAAGACAAATGACATATATCAAATGACAACTGCAAATGGCTGAGACCACAAAGCTCGGTTGAACCCAAATGACAACAGGAGTGGCCAGGAATGTACCTAATATGACCCCAAAATGTGTTGAAAAAATGGAATTGCCCTTGGNGACAACAGGAGTGGCCAGGAATGTACCTAATATGACCCCAAAATGTGTTGAAAAAATGGAATTGCCCTTGGTGACACTTTTTGGGGATACTTATGTAGGTTTACCTGTTATAGATATTAGGATCTACCCAACAGATCACATGCAAAACACCACAGCAAATCATAGCAAATCTTTATGTCTCCGGTCTCGGAGGTGATGGGGCCAAAGTGTCTAATGTTTGTTTTTTGGGCGGGGCACCAAATTGTGTGATTTTCGGAATTTGCCAAAACCTCGAGAAGAAAAAAACACTAACGCATTTTTGATATTTTTGAGAGACTGTTGACTTTGAAACTCGACTTCTATTTGGTTTTAGACCTTTTGTCACCTTTGCCAAGAAATGCACAATTGCAGCCCAGGCGCTGAATGGATTCGCCTTGACCCATGGCAGCTATGGCAACCATTTAAGTGACTGGCTTCGCCTTTTGGACATCTTTGGACATCTGCTTCGTCTTTGCACATTTGTGACTGGTTCAAATTCTTCAAACAGCCAGCTGAGTTGACCTTTGCGGTTGCAGCACATGCGCTTGCCTCAAATCGGTTTCATCTCATGGGAGCAGTGAGGAACGCATCAATGATCTCAAGGCCTCCCGTCTTAAAGAGGCAGTTCCAATTGAATGGTTCCATCATGGATCGATTAAGGACCCAGATCCTCTAATTCATAGGCTCAAACAGGTCAAAACTGCCTGGGCCTTCTGGGCCTACGGTCGCAAACTCAAGCGTTTCGTCGTAATGGATGCACTGAGGCTGTCTGCGCATCCAGGCCCCTGTTGAAGTTGCCTCTCAGTCCATTTCAATCTCAAACGCGCGCTGCAGTGACACATGGCGTGCTTTGCAAAAGTTGGTGTCATCACTACAAAAGGAAAGAATGAAACCGTGAAACTTAATGACAATTCTCTGAACTGAATGAGATTTCTGTTTCTGTGTCTGCTATGACATTGCCATTGGTCCTTTGGTTGATTTGTTCATTAGAGCCAAAGTCAATTGCTTAGCGACGACTCCAAGGCAGCTGAAACAAGAACCAGACGACGGATGGCCCGAGAACTTGGAGGATCAGAGTTACTCAGGTGAATATCAACTCTGATGTTTAAAACAACATGTTGTAAGGAATATGCTCAAAGAGAAGGAATTGCAAAAGAGAAAGTGTATGAATGAGACAAGATTGTAGAAAAAGAGGGTGAGAGATAAAGGAAACATGGGGAAAATGCAAAAAAACATGTAGCACAAACGCTTTTACACACAAACACTTTCACACACACACAACGTAACACGCACAGACCCTTTTACGCACACATACGCTTTTACACACGGATGCTTTTGCACACTCATGCGCTTTTAGACACGGATGCTTTTTTACAAACAGACGAGACTGACGAGACGTTTTCACACACAAACACTCACACACACATAAGTTTTTACTTACAGACGCTTTTGCACACAGACACTGTCACACACGCATGCTTCAACAGTTACATACACAAACCCGTGCTCTTGCACACCGATAAATTCTTACACACAGTTGCACTTACACACGTTTTTACACACTTCCCACTAGGTTCTGGCTCTACACCTTCCAGCAGTGAACCTGTAGCATCTGAAAGTAGAGACATCGTTCCAAACCCCGTGGATCTCTTAATCAGAGATATCGCCCCCGTAAGCCGCTTCAAACTGGTGGCCAAAGTTGAAGGTTTTCATGAAGGGGTCCTATCCTGCCGTGGCATTTCGCCTGTTCAGAGATTCACCGTGGTGGGTGCACCGAAGATGGAAGACGACACGTACACGTTCTTTTGACCTTGAGAAAGGCGAAGAGGACCCAACTACGCACAAGACATCACATTAAACTTTCGGAGTGTTGAAGACACTTCAAAATCGCATTTTTACAGTTTTTACATCAGTTTTCT
The DNA here is from genome assembly GCA_003297045.1 of Symbiodinium sp. clade C Y103. NCBI lineage: Eukaryota > Dinophyceae > Suessiales > Symbiodiniaceae > Cladocopium > Cladocopium sp. clade C. The sequence continues at coordinate 123,017 of BGPT01003047.1, read as the reverse complement.
TCGTTTCATGCGTGAGGGTCGCGACCGGCCCACCAACATCGCAATTTCATCAACTTTTGCAACTTGTGGCAACACATTAAGCTTGCGGACCCCGTCGCGACACTTCGAAATTTTACATCAATTTTCCTCATTTCGCGCGTAAGGGTCACGACTGGCCCAACAAAATCGCAATTTCATCAATTTTTGCAAGTTGTGGCAACACATTAAGCTTGCGGACCCCGTCGCGACACTTCGAAATTTTACATCAGTTTTCCTCATTTCGTGCGTAAAGGTCGCGACCGGCCCAACAAATCGCAATTTCATCAATGTTTGCAAGTTGTGGCAACACATTAAGCTTGCGGACCCCGTAGCAGACACTTCAAAATCGCACTTCTACAATCTTTTACATCAGTTTTCCTCAGTTCGTGCGAGGGGATCGCGACCGAGCCACCAAAATCGTAATTTAGAATTAATTTTTGCTACTTTTTGCAATGCAACTACGCAGGAAACATCCACTTCCCGCGCAAAGGCCGCGACCGGCCGACCAAGATCGTTATTTTACTTCAGTTTATGACGCACGAATTTCAGTTCGTGCGTAGGGGTCGCGACCGATCCGAGTCGTAATTTAAATTCAATTTTTGCAACCCAACTATGCAGGACGGAAGGGGAAACGGCATTCGACACGGAGAGGTATGGGCGTGAGATGGACGAGATGGAATGGATGGATGGATAGAATGGATGGATGGATGGATGGGTGGAATGGATGAAAGGATGGATGGACGGACGGATGGGGTGGAAGGGGGAATGGCCGGAATGGATGCAATCGATGGAACGGATGCCAAGCCAAACATCTTTTACTTTAAATCAAAAACTAACACGTACTGAATTTGAAGCATCGAAATGCATTTGAAGCACCCTTGAAAGCGGCTTCATGCACATGGAAGTCCCAAGCGAATCAAACTCTGTTGCGCAACGCCGCCACGCCACTGCGACAAAACCCCACAGAAACAAAAGTACACATCAGAATTGAAGCGAACTCGAACACGCGCAACATTTGACGATATCGCCATATGTGCGCACTTTAGAGAAGATGATAGCAACCCGCGACAGCCTGCGCCTGAGTCTCAGAATGTGCCATGCCTAAACTCTACCCTGCGCTCCACACTGCGCTCCACACTCTACACTCCACACTCTACGCCCTTCACTCCACGCTCTACATTCCACACTCCAGCAAGCGCCGGGCCTGCCACACAACACCACAAGAAATGTAACACACCACACTCCACACTCTGCGCTCTACACTTCGCGCACTCTGCACGCGACGCCCTCCACTCCACAATCCAACCCTACACTATACACTCCACACTCTACAATCCACACTGTGCGCGCCACGCACCGCACTCCGTACTCGAGACTCTACAATCCAGTCTCTACACTCTACACTCCAGACCCTACCTTCCACACCTATACGCTCTACACTCCACTCTCACCAAATGCCACGCCTACCACACAAAAGCAAGCTGAACATGTCCCATCTCCCCAGCCCTTGAAACATGTCACTCTTGCAGCTCTCGCCATAGGAAGGGAATTTCGGCCGCGGTTAGAGAATCACAGCATGATGCTGGAAGTTCAGCTGTTGAAACAATGCACGCGGTTGTGGCGCGAAGCACATGAAGACGTCAAGAATGTTTAAGAACCGACGGTCCTGATGGGGTTTTGTGTGGCAGGCACAATGGATTTTGCACCTTATCAAAAGTGAGCCGAACGTGTGGGTTTGGCAGCAGGTGCAAAAGCGATGGCAGGCGCGGGACGTTTGAAGAGGATGTAAAAAGATGCATTTCGTGTAATACAAGAGACGCATCCAGCAGACATGTTAAAAGGTCAGGGTGCTGATTTCCTGCCAGGGGTTGCATTTTGGAGTATCAGATCCCCAAAATTGCTATGATTTTGCGTGACGAGTGCAGCACTTCGTAAGAACTGGCTTCACTTTTTAGTGGCAGGAGCAATACTTTAGAGAGATAGGACGGAAAAGTAGCAACGCACCGGTACGAGGCGGTCAGCTTCGCACTCAACTTCCCATTTTTGAAGGATGTCTCGCAGAATTGCTTCATTCCTGATGTTCCCAACTCCAAAAATTGAGGAAGTCTCGCAGAATTTCGTCATGTTGTAGCTGTGAACTTTCATCGCGTAATTGCTGCCTTTCAGATAGATAGATAGATAGATGGATGGATGGATGGATGGATGGATGGATGGATAGAGAAAGAGATAGAGATAGAGATGGAGATAGAGAAAGAGATAAAGAGACAAAGAGATAATATGGGAGGTTGGTTGTTGTGATGCATGGATGGCAGAGTGAAACCCCTGGTGGACCGACAGGTCCCTAAGGCTCTGAGTCTCTCTCTTTCTCTCTCTCTCTCTCTCTTTCCCTCGATCTCGCTCGGTCTTTCTCTCTGTGCCGTTCTATCTATCTATATATCTGTCTGTCTATCTATCTATCTATCTGTCTATCTATCTATCTATCTATCTGCCTCCCCTTCCCTATCTGTCTAGCTCTCTATCCATTCAGCTGTCCATCCGTCAATCTTTCGCAATCTTTGCGTGTCTCTTTTTCTCTGTGTCCCTACTCTCTCTCTCTCTCTATCTCTATCTCTCTATCTCTCTATCTCTCTATCTCTCTAGCTATCTATCTGTCTCCTATCTTTGAAACTTCCGCCGCCGCCTTGTGCGGTACTACTGGTACTCTAGCCTCGCAAACTTTTCTGGGTGATAAGTATGACTTGAGGCCAAAGGGAAGGGGACGAAAGCTAGTTGGGCAAGGAGAGATGTGTATTGAGAGAATATGTGGCCTACCACTCGATGTTGCTGACACGTAAANCAAAGGGAAGGGGACGAAAGCTAGTTGGGCAAGGAGAGATGTGTATTGAGAGAATATGTGGCCTACCACTCGATGTTGCTGACACGTAAACAGCAGTGTATCATGATGCTAGCTCGCATGCATCATAATCATTCCACAACCCTCCCCTTGACATCCTAGCACATCAGCGTTAACATTACCCTCCTAGCATCCTACTTGCNGCTCGCATGCATCATAATCATTCCACAACCCTCCCCTTGACATCCTAGCACATCAGCGTTAACATTACCCTCCTAGCATCCTACTTGCCAAATACAAAACGCCCCAACCGAACGCGCTTCGGTTGAGCCACTTTGCAGCCATCTGATTGAATCTCTTTCCCTCGGCCTTTCCTTCCTTGTTCCTGTCCATGACATACTCTATATATTATATATTCATGTGACTATGATGTATATATCTAAGTATCTCCATCTGCCTAGCGACATATCGATAATTCTATAGGCTATTTGTAACACTATGTGTACATATAAATAAATAAATAAAAATATATATATATATGTATATTTTCATCATCTGTATATATATATATAGCCTCTCTCTATATATATAGCCTATATATATATATATATATGTCCTATATATATATATACATGCCCTAAATAAATATAAATATATACGTATATAGATATGTATATATACATATAAGTATTTATATTTATACATATATATATGTGTGTGTCCTATATATATATATATATATTAAAAATTTATATTATATATATATATATATGTCTCCATCTCTGTCTGTGTGTTTACACCTTTCTCTGCCCCCGTCATGGCTGCCATGGCCCATGGCGGCCCTGGGTGGGGTTGAACCCGCGGAGGGGGGGGGGAGGGGGAGGGGTCAGGTTCGAAATGAAAAATCATTTCCAAACAGGGGGCCCCGAGACCAGTCCGGCATGAAAATCATGCGAGCTGCGTCCAGTCTCCCGGCAATACATAGCTAAAGGTAACCCAACTCCAGCTAGCAAGCTAGCTTTCGTGATTTACATCCATGAAAAAGAATTGTACATCGATGACAGGAAGTTTCGTAGAGAAACTCCGAGGTACGGACATTCACATTAGCATTAGCCCCGAATTCTTAAATCCATTCGCTGGTCCTGACGCAGAGAAGTAGCTCAGAAATCTTAAGTCCAGTTGGCTGGTCCAAAGTAGAGAAGTAGGTCAAAAGTCTCAAGTCCAGTTGGCCGGTCCTGAGGTATAAAAGTAGCGCAGAAGTCTTGAATCCGGTCGTGGTTCTGAAGCCGAGGCGTACCTCAGAAGTCTTAAAGCGCAGGAAGATGAGTAAAGCAGAATAGAGTAGAGGATAGGAGAAGAGAGCAGGGTTGACTAGAGTAGAGTAGCGTAGAGTAGGGGCGCGGTATAGCTCAGCGGTTAGCACGCTGGGCCTCGGCATCGGTACGTCGCGGGTTCAATCCGGCCCCACGGAGCTGACAGCAGCTGCCGTTGGCGAAACGCGGCTAAGCTGTAGAGTAGAGAGAGCAGAGTTGAACAGAGTAATTAGAGTAGGGTAGAATAGAATAAAGAATAGAGTAGGATATAGCAGAGGAGAGTCCAGCGAAATAGAGCAGGATAGAATTGAGCAGAATAGAATCGAATTGAGTCGACTAGAGTAAAAAGAGCGTGGTAGAATAGAGTTGAATAAAGAAGAGTTGAGCAGAGCACTGAGTTGAACAGAACCGAGCAGAGCATTGCGTAGAATGGGGTGCAGAGGAAAGGAAATTTCTTGTGCGACTGTATGGTGTTTTGCGCAGTGTTGGCAGATCGCAGTGGAACTGCTGCATCCAGGATGAGGTTTGAATCTTTGAAGAGGCATGAAGCCTTGTGTTGTTTCGGGTAAAGTAGGCTCGCTTGCGCGCCGCTTGCGGGCATCGTCGCTTTGGCATCAAAACGGTCTCGAACAGCGCCAGCATTGGACTGAAGTCTCAAGGTGACAAATTTTTCAGCGGAGGGGCAAAGGGGGCCGAAACTTGGGTTTCGGCGATGGCGCTGCGATGCTCTTGGGGGCAGGTGGCGCTGCGACGCTGCGACGCTGCCAGGGTGCGGTTGACGCCGCGACGCTGCGACGCTGCGACGCTGCGATGGGGCCGTGGAAGCTGCGACGCTGCAACGCTGCGACGTTGCGACGCTGTCGTCCGCCCAGTGACGCTGGGACGCTGTTGGTGCTGCGGCGCTGCGACACTGCCCAGCCGGAGCGACGCTGCGTCGCTGTTGGCGCTGCGACGCTGCCGAGCCAGAGCGACGCTGTGACACTGTCCTTTTCAAGATCAGTTGAAGCTAAAATCCCATTCAACGTATGGGTCAGAGGGGGTGGNGCTGCCGAGCCAGAGCGACGCTGTGACACTGTCCTTTTCAAGATCAGTTGAAGCTAAAATCCCATTCAACGTATGGGTCAGAGGGGGTGGCGGATTTGGCCCAGATGAGTTGAAGTTAATATCCCATACAACGTATTGGTCAGAGAGGGTGGCGAATTTGAGATGCTAAGAGAAGTTGTGAAGTTGATATCCCACTCAACGTATTGGTCAGAGGGGGTGGCGGATTTGATCCCTTAAAAAGAAAACTTGTGAAGTTAATATCCTATTCAACGTATTGGTCAGAGGGGGTGGCGGATTTGATCCCTTTTGAAGATCAGTTGAAGTTACTATCCCATCCCAGGTCTTGGTCAGAGCGGGTGGCGAATTTGAGACCCTAAGAGAAATTGTGAAGTCAATATCCTAGTCAACGTATTGGTCAGAGGGGGTGGCGGATTTGATCCCTTATGAAGAAAAGAGGGGTGGCGGATTTGATCCCTTTTGAAGATCAGTTGAAGTTACTATCCCATCCCACGTCTTGTTCAGAGGGGGTGGCGGGTTTGATCCCTTAGGAAGAAAAGTTGTGAAGTTAAAAACCTATCCAACGTATTAGCCAGAGGAGGTGGCGCATTTGATTTCTTACGAAGAAAAGTTGTGAAGTTAAAGTCCCAGTCAACATATTGGTCAGACGGGGCGGCGGATTTGATCCCTTCTCGGCTTCTCGGCTTGTCTGGTGGCTTCTCGGCTTCTCGGCTTCTTGGCTTCTCGGCTTGTCTGGTGGCTTCTCGGCTTCTCGGCTTCTCGGCTTGTCTGGTGGCTTCTCGGCTTCTCGGCTTCTTGGCTTGTCCGGTGGCTTCTCGGCTTCTCGGCTTCTGGGCGCTTTTCTGGGCCCCTTTTACCCGTGCATTGAAATTTTTCCTGGCCGTTCAGGCTGTGTTATGCGATTTTCTAGGTGGCGACCTGCATCAAAGGTACGTCGGGTACGTGTTCTGGAGGTCTTGTGGTTCGGTGTGTCAGGCCAGGTCGCAGTGGAGTGGCTGCAGGTTCCTTGGTGCGGCTGCGCGCGTAGTTCTTTGGTCTCTGGCAGCTGGCAGTCGTAAATCGTGGAATGGCGGCGTCAAGGTTGCGACGATGATTTTCAATGTTTTTCTCTTGTGGAGCGATCATTCATTTTCCATCATTTTCCTTTTCAATTTTCCTTTAAACAACTGCTTAAAAATCGTACCTTTTTCGCTTTGGCACCGAGATCCGTTTTTGAACAGGGTAAGAACAGTTGAGAAGAGCTGAGAAGAGGTGAGAAGAATTCAGAAGAGGTGATAAGAGCTGAGAAGAGGTGAGAAAAGTTGAACAGAGGCGAGAAGGGTTGAGAAGAGTTAAGAAGAGGTGAGAAGAGTTGAGCAGATGTGCTAGGAGTTGGGAAGAACTGAGAAGAGTTGAGAAGAGCTGAGAAGAGCTGAGCTGAGTTGAGAAGAGTTGAGAAGAGGTGAGAACAGGTGAGAGGAGGTGAGAAGAGCTGAGCACGGTTGGGAAGAGGTGAGACCGGGTGAGAAGGGGTGAGAAAAGGTGAGAAGAGGAGCGAAATAGCTGAGAACAGGTGAGAAGAGTTGAGAAGAGGTGAGGATGAATTGAGAAAAGAGTTGAGAAGATTTGAAACATCACCGGAACTCCTAAAGGCAAACTCTTATTGACATTCTCATAGGAACATAGCTTCCTGCTGGAAGCTTCCGCCACCCGCCTTGTGTGGGCTTTACTTGTATGTTCCACTCCATTGTTCCTTTTGTTTTTCTGGGGTGGTTTGTTCAAATGTTATAGGATTATTATTACGATTTGCTTCCTGAGATGTGAGTGGGACACTATTTAAAGTCATCTGAGCATTGTGTGAAAAAAATGGAAAAACATACAATGGAATCATTGAAAGGATTGTGGGCAATGTCACCCACACACACACACACAAAACCATAGATGAGTTTGAAGGAGAACATGAACATTGTAAACCATGCTGGAAATACACAAGAGACATCCATAACAAAAGATGTATAGGGAGGGGGCGAAGAACAAGATAACAAGATCTGAAGAAGATACAGCATGAAGAAATAAGAAACAACAAAGTAGAGGTTGGAAGGAAACCATAAATACCTGTTCCGATGTGTTTGTATTTTTCTATTAATCAAGGACATTCTCATGGTCACATAAAAACAACCAAGCATCAAATAATTTTGATGAAATAGACAAGATATCTGCGATATTCTGAGATATATGACTAGGCCGACGGCGCTCCATCGCGATTAGCAATTTTCCCCTGGCCTCCAGAGAACACTCTGATTTGTTGAGAATCTTAGTGGGGCCTACAAATATCAATGCATCACATAGAGTCTTGAGGGATTTCATATGTCGGTGGATTTTATGCATTTGTGATTGCTTTGATGATTCATCATGATTCATCATGGCTTGTGAGTTTGAAGTGCGGCATGTTTGGCCTAGCATGGTCCAACGTACACCATATTGTGCACAATGTTTCCAGCTGCGAAGCTTTAAGATAAAGAGCCGACAGCCGCACACTTTTCGTCGCAGGAAATCGCAGGTGAGCTGACATTTGAAGGTGATTCCACATAGTGCCCAGCTTGATTCGCAGGATTGCAAGGGACTTGAGCACTGAAGCTTTGAAAACAGTGGCAGTTGTTTTAGAAAATACAATGAGCAATGACACTTGCGGCATTGGCTGTGTAAACCTCTGGGGCCACCACGAGAGGAGCTTGAAACTCTAGGCGGTACTTCGTGAAATCGACATCCTCTGTTGCAGCAACTTGATAATCGTGATTCAGAGAAATTCGACGCGAAATGACAATAGGAAAGTTGAAGCCCCCTCTGCCGCAAGGTGCCCAAATATCGAACGAGTCTCATCGCCATTCCTGATCCCACGTGTGTCACATGTCTTGGCAGTCTTTGCACACTTTGCGCTATGAACGTTGTTTCTGAACTGCTGATATCATGGTGTATCATCGCGGCAAGAAACAGAACTCCACACGCCGCAATTGCCACACGGGCGAAGGGACTCGAGGCTGGGCCATGTGCAACTCGCGCGGGCGAACATGGGGTAAGACGGGTAAGATGTTCTGAACATAGCCATTCTATCGAGGTCCAAGCTCAGTCGATGCAAGCAAGTGCGGTTGGGTTTCTTCATATCTTCAGGCAGGCAGCACTGAACTGCCAAAGATGGGGACATGGACATGCTTGTCAAAGTTTATAGGACCCATAGATTCATGGCAACCCTTTTGTCACAATCCTTCATTCTGCTGTGCAGTGAAGAAATGGACAGCTTCGCTCCGTGCAAGTTCCATGTTGTAACGGAAACACTTTCAAGGCCTGACCTCTCGGCCTTGGGTCCACTATGGTCCACTTGTCCACGGCATATCGTCATGCGGAAACCAACTTTCCATTTCTTTGAACATCTGACCCGTCATCGCCGTCATCTCATCATCGCTGTTTGTAAATCAACGCGCTCAATTCACTCACCGAAAGCCCGAGGTGTCTCTCCATGTGAATGCTCCCCGCACCATCATTTTGGAGTTGCGACGTGTTTTCAATGCATTCAATTTCTGCTGCAAGAACGGCAAGGCAAAACAATTTGGCATATTTGGCATGAATATTTCAAACATGTGGTTTCTGAATCGAAATCGTAAAGTCCAGAATGGAGGTGTCTGCGCTGAGGATTCCTGTGCAGGCGGCGCAGAGACATGGCTTCCGCCGACGTGGGCAATTTTGTCCCACTGAGCACGAACACATACGCGACGAAGAATATGGTTTTGGCATCATCGTATGAATTGTATCCGCTGTGGTATCAAAGGCAGGAGTGTCACTTCTTCTCGCTTTGGTTGAGAATTTGAAAAGAATAAACCTGGTTCAAAACATCGTCAATCTGAACCAAGGAAGCGTCTTCAAAATCTTGACGTTCCGAAAATTCTGTGCGGCCAGCAGCCGCTCCGCTGACCAGTGCACTTCTCGCTCGGAAGGCTGTGTTGTCATCACTTGGCGAAATCACCATCATCTGGCATTGATCATGCTGCGCCCCAACAATGTGGATCTCCATGGAGACAGTCTGCACCTGTCCCATTTGTTCAGTTTCCTCTTTCTTGCGTCAATAAAGGTCCAGCAAACATGCCGAGGCATAGATGGCATTGGCATTGCGAAGTGACTGCCCGACCTCAGAGGTTAGCAGCGACAAATTCAATGCAGAAATTCGTTTGATAGGCGCAGCATGTGGTGTCTTCGCCCTTTCAACTCTCTCCAATGTCGCATGAGTTCCCTACTGGGAGATATGTATCCCTTTCGTTGAATTTTGCCAAGGAGAAACTCGGAACCGCATGTTCGATTGAAAATTCAAGACACCCTCCTGTGAAAAAACTCAAAGAGGTTTTTGCCACCGGTCAACGACCAAACCAAAAACATCCATACAGCAAACAAAGCACACACGAACTCAAACAAATAATATACATGTAGATTGCCACAAGCAAATGCTTTTAAAAACGCATATAGCACTTTACAGACATGCGTATATAAATGTAGATATTCCGTGGGCAGTGAGTGACAAACAAACAAACAACCAACCAAACAAACAAACAACCAAACAAACAAACAATCAAACAAACAAACAAATAAGCGCATAAACGAACGGACAAACAACAAAGAAAACAATAAACAAATAAACATAAATAAACCAACAAGCACCCACAAGGGGAAACTTGTGCTAAACGCCGTCTTAGGGGGTGGACTTGTCAAAGCATCGGTGACACTGTCTGCGACACTGTCTGGTACATTGTCTGCGCCTGTTTCCAAATGTGCAATGTCGCAATCGAAGGATTTGGATTCGGAGGATTTTCGGAGGATTCAGACGCTTGGCCCAAAGAAGTTCCAAACTTCAACAAATTTCCATTGTGAATCGAACGAATAACCACAGCCACGGTTCAGCACGGTTCACTAGCAGCACTAGTCGTGCAAAATTCTCATTACTATGCATTAGTCGTAGGTGCTTGGAGTTGACCAAACTCCAAAGGAAACTCCATCTCCCTTTCAACATCTATCAACCATGGCACAATTCTCTTTGCCACACAAAAACCATGCTAGCAGGTGTTTGAAATCCATGTTTAAAATCTTACCCCCTGCAAACATTTCGCACACTAGCATTGAACGAGGCCATGATGTCCACATGCGAGCTTCCAAATTAATTTGCATGAGAACTGCATGAACACTTTGTCAACATGTGAAACGTTGTGAAACTTGAAACAGCATTGTTTCAACAGCCAAACCATGACCGGCGGTGGTTTTTACAGCAGGAAGAAGGGGGGTCTTTATACCGCCGCAGAGCCGGGTTGCGGGCTCTGACCGGTAGATTTCCTGCTAGTCCAGCAGATACACATCTTTCAACACTTGAAACATTTTGCTAGATATTACTAGATAGTGCCCGGCCGCGCTGGAGCGAAGTTTCGAGAAAATAACAACGGCTATGAGAAATAAATGGCCTCTGGGAATGTCTGTGAGATGCAGAAGCACTGAATTGTTGAGGTTGTGAGACGCACCAGCGAATGAGCAAATGGTTGTTATGCCAAAGAAATGACGCGAAATAATCAACGCGCGACTGAATGAGTCGAGTTGCTTTGTAACTGACTGCCTGACTGACTGACTGAATGAAGGCATGACTGAAGGAATGAATGAATGAAGGAAGGAACCAACCATTGAATTGACCAATGCTTGCCTCAATGCATCAATGAAGGAGTAGGTGGATAAGGAATCAGTGAATGAAGCGGTGTTAGGATGAATCAAGCGACGACTCAATAAGTGAATGAACCAATGAATGAATCAATGAGTGGGTCATTGAACGAGTCAATGAATCAGAAAAATCAATGAATGAATGAGTGAATGAATGAATGAATGAATGAATGCATTCACGCATGAATGAGTGAATGAACGAACGAATGAATGAATGAATGAACGAATGAATGAATGAATGAATGAATCAATCAACCAATCAATCAATCAATCAATCAATCAATCAATGAAGCAGTTAGTGAATCAATGAATCAATGTGGGAAATGAAATGAGATGAGAAAATGACATGAGTGCATGAAGGACTGAATGAATCGGACGGATGAAAGAATGAATCAGTGAATGAAACGGTGAATCAATGAATCAATGAAAGAACGCATGACTGAACGACCGAACGGATGAGTGAGCTAGTTCTTTGTTGAACTTTGTCTTTACTGAGCCACCTCTTCGCCGAAGCATCTCTTCTCTCAGCTACTTCTTCCCTGAGCAGCCTCTTATCTGGGCTACTTCTTCTCTGACCTGCTCATGCTTCTGTAGCTGCAATTCTTCTTTTCGCACCAATGCGTTTAGCAACCTCCAGCTGCAATTACGCATAAAAGGAGAGTGGTAGCATCAATCATACTTTGCTGCGCGCAGCCGTGCCAATGTGTTTCGTCACCTCCAGTTGCAAACCCGCAGAGCAGGAGCATCACACCAAATCTACCAACGTGCACGCACCGTGCGCAATGGGGACGATTCCGCGCTACTCCAATGCCGTCAGTCTTTGGCGTTTTGTGTTAAACTAAGCTTTCGCTGGAGTCTCATGCTTTTTTTTCTGACCTCATCTTTCTTCCAAAAGTGACGTGCGCTAGAGAAGCACATTTTCCAACAAAATCGAGCTCTCCCTGGAGTCCCGTGTGCTTTTTGGCGAGAACATTTCCAGATCGAGGCCCGCAACCGCGGAAAGCCAGACCCTACCTTCGCGACCCCAGGAGCAACCATACCTGTAAAAACACAGGGATTCGCGGGCTTTCATGGTTTCATCGTTTCACCCACGTTTTCGCATGCTCATGAACTCTGTGATGTACTGTTTGCACCCGCGAGCTGCTAATTCTGTGGTTGACATGATGACAAGACTAACCAAGTACACTCGTCCGTAACTCGGAAGTTTGCGAACTAAACTTCCTTTAGTAATTTCGTACACATCTCACACACACACACACAGAGGTGTGCACAAAGAATGCATAGCGACACAGGTGACCACCGAAACCACACAGCATCCAAGAGCGGTCTGGCATGGTCTGGCTGTGCTGACATGGCACTTTGCCTGACAAAGTGCTTGATCTACCGGAAATATGCTTCTGTCCTGAGGAGTGCAAAATAGAACATGTGTCACTCTATGTCACTCTATGTTACTCTATGTTACTCTATGTTACTCTAGGTGTCTGGGCACGCTTATATCAAATGCTGAGCTTATTTTCTGATTTCACAACATGCAACGTCATGCAACATCGTGCAACGTCATGCAGCATGTGGTCCTCGGTGCAAATGAAAGAAATCAGCGGCTGGTGGTTTTGCCCTGGAGGATCACGGAATCATCAAATGAGGGTTCTCGGTCTCGAGGATCTCGGACTTACCTCGGAGTTATGTCGGAGATCTGCTCGAAGGTGCTCTGCAAGGTGCTCTGCAACTGGCGATGAACACCACAGTTGTGCAGGTGCCGAGTGAGTGCCTGGCAGCTGCTGTTCTGACACATGTTCGAGCGCAGTAGCATAAAGGCTTGTAAAGGCTCATGTTGGCCCATATAGGCTCATGTAGGCTCAGAAAGGTTGAAGTTGAGAAATGTCCGTGGCGCATCAACAAAGTTTGATCATGATCAAGCTGCCTCCATGTTTCTTCTGTCTTCAATGAACACTTGATAACACTTGCACGTGCACAATGAGCTGCAACCAAGTTTCTCAAGGACTCCAAGCGTGGGTCTTCAGCAAGCCCGCACGATGGAACAACCTCTGGTTAGAAGCTGCAAGAAGCAAGTTGCATCAAGTTGCTACAAAAATGTGGAGAATTTGCGGCAAGTTGCGGGCGAATGAAATCAAGTAGCAGCAAGTCCATACAGTCCTGTGATTTCACCTGATTTCACCTTTTTGGCAGTTCCATCTGTCAACACTGTCTTCAACACTGTCACTGACAGTCACAACAAAGTCACAACGTGTCAGAAGTGTCTCAGTGTGTCCTCATTGTGTCCTCAATGGCTGCAACTGTCGAGTCGTTTTTGTCATCCCTTTGTCGTTGTTTTGTCATTTTTGTCGTTTTTGTTGCCATGTTTTGTCATTTTTGTTTGTCATTTCTTTGTCACTTTGTTTTCCAGTCGCCGCTTGAGGGTTGGTTTGTCTGCGAAGTCTGGGAACCCAAATAAGAAGAAAAGGCAACACATCACAAAACGGGAACGACGAAAAATGAGAAACCACATATTTTTTTTGTTTGTAAAATTTTCATAACGTAAGTTGTGTGGACTATTATGGACTTCTGTCAGCAGAAGAGAGCTCACAAACACTTACCATACTGTGACACATACATTTATAACATTTATGCATTGCGCGAAAACATATCAAATAAGAACGGTGGTCTAAACTCCGTATCTACAGAAGGGATGTTCTTCTGCACTGACGTGTGCATGGCTGAAACTGCTTTCGTTTTCATGTGCAATCCAAGCGACCCAAGCAGCGCTGAGTCTTCGCTCGCTTCTTGTGCTGGGCTGAAAGAAGGTTTACCCAGTAACTGCTGCCACGTGTCAACCCTTTCAGAACCTTCTGGTTGTGAGACTTTGCCGAAAAAATCACGATTGACCCTTGCCGAGCAGTTCTAAACCCAACCGCACTGGCACTGCAATGCTCCGTTGAAACACTCTGCAGATCAGTCCAGACTGCATCCGATGATTGGCCGCACTGACCGGAGAAAGTCCAATCTTTGCATGGACTTTAGCTGGGCTTATCCGTATTTTTATTTGAGGCAAAGGAGCGAGATCCAGCACGGCTAAGTCGAGGTCCAACAACTCTTGGCCGTGCAAAGCACAAAAGTGCGTCTCTGACGAGCATGCATGGCACAACACATTTGTTACACAAGGGGCCACCTCGAAGTTGCAGGTTCTGATTGAACTGATGACCCGAATCAAGCACATGGTAGCAAATCTGTTCCACCGTTTTTCAGAGATTCAGGAGGTGCTTTCATGGCAAAACTCCACACACTCCGACAAGTTTTAACTTCAACATCACACTGTTCTGACTAAAGCAATCAAATCTGTTTGCACCTACACATCTTTAGAAGGCGGCTGAAAGGTAATTCTCAGTATCCAATCTTCCAATGTTCCAATGGTTTTCTCAAGGGAGTACACCAAGTATCCATCATGGCTATGTCGGCTATGTCGGCTATGTCGGCTATGTCGGCTATGTCAAGGTCGGACATGGCTAAGCTTTTGCATGAGGTGGCCTGGCCTGCTTTGTTCGAAGGCCCCGTGATGGCACAGCAGGCTGGCCACAATCCCGTTGTCGGAAACTTTGGATCTGCATCTCATGATACTTTACGCGGTGTGAGGAGATATGAGAAGCAGGGCCGGACTGATCGGACTTTCTTAGATGCGGCTCGGGTGACCTTTGCTCGGTTTCTGGTTAGGTTCCGGTGCTCGGTTCCAGAGGCGCGTAGCCAAATTCAAGTGCTCACGCACTTGAAGTTACAAGGCACGCCTGACTCAACTCATGGTCTCTTTGAAAAGTCAATCATGCCACAATATGCTGCAATATTTGGTGTAATGTTTGAGAAGTCAATCGAGTCAGTCGATTTCACACGATTTTCGAAAACTTAATCAATTTCCCCGAATTTTCCCCTGCGAAACTAGGGAAACTAGAGAAACCTGGCAAATACTCCATGCCATGTGCCCCTGTGTGCCATTGGTGAACTTGTGGCCTGTGACACTCGCTGAGAAAGAGACACATCTTGCAGTTCTTATCATAACTTGTGACACTTGTGACATTCTGATAGTTCTCTGCCATGTTTATTGTTTATCCATTTGTTTAGCCATGTTTAGCCCACGGTCAAAACCTTACTTCAATCTCGAGAGGAAACCTGGGAGGAATCCTGGACATCGTGAGTTGCTCAAAGCCAAGTCAGACATGTCAGACTTAGGCATCAATGTTGGTTCTGTTCGTTCGAGAAATTGCAGCNGCTCAAAGCCAAGTCAGACATGTCAGACTTAGGCATCAATGTTGGTTCTGTTCGTTCGAGAAATTGCAGCAGAAAAGACCGTTCAACATCTAGCTGCGCAGTCAGACCTTGTCAAAGAACTGTAGTTGCAGCCGCTTCAAGTACATCAAGTACTGATTGTCTGCACGGTTTCTGCCTGGTAGCATTTCTGTTGAGTGAACACGGCCTGACTGACTCCGGGTGCGGGGCACAAACCTACACACACCAGAAGCTGACAACAAGGAAACTATGGGACATGTGGCTATAGCATTCGAAGCAACCATGCAGAACAAATTGCTCGATATGACATTCACCTTTGCGATTGATTGCATCAAGAAACGGTTGGGAACTATTCTACAGATTTGGATTCCTGATTTGGAGGCTGACACTGTGAGCGTTCTGCCATCAGCAAGTTTATTCNATTGATTGCATCAAGAAACGGTTGGGAACTATTCTACAGATTTGGATTCCTGATTTGGAGGCTGACACTGTGAGCGTTCTGCCATCAGCAAGTTTATTCAGGGCGTGAGGGAATCAAAGCTGAGTCAATTAATTCACATAGTCGGCAGAATATTTGGAGTGTGCGATCAAGCTTATCTCGCGCGTAGGCCGTGCTCTTATTCTGCGGCTGTTCCAAACCAGATTGCCCGGCACAAGTGTGACCATGTCAGAACTTCTTCGAGCGAGCTGGCAGCCTACCTCACCACAAATTGTGATCCTTGATATTGCGGCCTTTCGCATTCCAGCTTGTTGACTCCAGATTCGTGACAGCCACTTAGTCATGTTGCTTTAATCATCGTCATCTCTGTCACATCATTTGCATCTTCTGTGATGTCCTTCCACAAACCGCAGTACATCTGGCTGTTGCCATTCTCGATGAATACCAGGCCCTAGTTCACCCTAAGTCAAAGCTTGAGTGAACTCTTGCTTTTCTTTTTAGGAAACTCACTGGAAGGTGGATAGGATGAACAATTGCATGGCATTGTTATCAGGTCCGATGTGTCAAACGACCGGCAAGATGGTGATTGGGGCAGCCTTGTATTGCCGGGGCGCTCAGAGTGGGAGACAAATAGGAAACAAGAAAAAATCTGGCCCAGAGCACCCTGGTGAACTCCGCACAACCTCAGATGAACGGCAGGCAAATTCAATGTCTCATTTTCGATGAGCCGCAAGAGCGGCTCTAGCGTAACCAGCATCAAGCGGTACTTTGAATCCTCAGCGTCTGAAGGGTCTGTCCGGCTGTCCGTGGGATCCTTTGGCAACCCTACGATTTTTCTGGATTTCAACTTGCATTTTGGATCCTGCAAGCCTTTGGCAGAAAACATTTGGCCAAAGGAGAAGTGAACCGCATCACAGCATCACCTGCATTGTACTGCACATCTGCGATCTGTGAAGATTCTGCCGCGACTTCATTGAGTACAGTGAATAGAGCTGCAAAGAACTGGAACGCTCAGGATTTCTCAGCCTCAAAGATTTATAGAACCTTAATTGGACCTGACTGGTCGACCAAGTGGCTTTATGGCATGCTCTCTAAGCGGAGCATCGCTGATGTGAAGGGTGCACTGGCGTTGTCTTTAACACTGCCATGCAAGCCAATCCTTTTTTTGTTTGAGTTGCATGTCCACAAGCACCGCACTCGGTCTTTAAGCTGTCAAGCAGCGGAGATCAAAATCGCAAGGGTTGAATTGCTGCAAACCTCTAGAATGCAAGGGTGAAATTAAGCTGCTGACTACTGTCACAAGCGGAATGCAACTCTTCAAAGAAAGCTGAGCAGGTCCATGCAACCGCTCTGTTGCGCAATTTGGATACGATGTGAACAGGCTGAATAGTCTGAATAGGCTTATGGAACACTTCTCTTGAACTAAAGTTGTAAATTGCATGCTGTGGGAGGGTAAGGTCATGGCAATCTTAAGGTCAGAGGTATCTGTCTCCAACTCTTTCCATGAAGTTTCGCTTTTGGCAAGCTGACAAAGTGATAGCTTTTTCGAAAGAAGATGCGACTAGACGACCAATGGCTAGTTTCCTTCCTAGGCTGCTGAGACATTGGCTAGTGGTTGTCAGAACGGCTACATCCACCATGTCGCAAAAGGATGCATAGAAGCAGTTTGATGTTTGCAAAAGCTCAGCAAGTGTACGTTTTGTGACCAATACAGGGAATGTGATTCCGAATGTGTCTCTATCAACAGTGGCAGGTTGAAACGTGCTCGCGAAAGGTCCTTTCAAACACAAGCATGCTCTAGGACTGCTTTCTATTGGGAAAAAAACGGTTTGCAAAACAAGCAATCTGCAATAAATTGCATCTGCAAAGTATGACATGCGAATACCAGAATTCTCAGACTTCTCAAAAAAAACTTGTAACTTGGGCTGCCCTTGGGCTCGTGTGGATTCGGATTGCTCTCAGACGTTTTTCTCGATGCAGCGCTCGATTTCTGGTGACTGCTCTCCGTTTTAAAGCGAGGCACTTGGCACATCCAAACTTTTTGCAGACTTCATCGGTCGTCATTTTTCACCTTCACAGGTCTTTGACCTTTTTGACCTGCTCATTTCTGTGCTAAGGAGCCGAATGGATTTTTTCGGAACATATCGAACTCAACCAAAAACCATGGAACATCATGGAACTTTGGAATGGCAGGATGCGCTGAGACATGTCAGGGTGAAAGCATAGCTAGGCCCAGCTTGGAGTGTCCAAAGAAAAGGTCTGCCCTTGCATTGAAGCGCAAACTGTGCAAACTTCAATCGATTTGCCCTGTGACTCCAATGAAATGCGGATGAAAATAGCTCAAATCAACGGTGCAAATCTTCACTTCTGACAGAAGTGGAGAGGAGAGTCAACAACCCGAAGTCTGCAAACATATCTAACGAGAGTCTAACGAGAGTCTAACGAGAGTCTAACGAGAGTCTAACGAGAGTTTTTTCGAATCAAAGATGCATGGGCGAAGACGAATCCGATTCGAAAGACTTTGAGACAGAAAGGCTGGACTTTGAGTTCCAGTCGAACAGCACATTAGAGTCGATGCAGAATGCAAAAGACATGTAGAGTCGAGCGTGTCGAGCATGCGCTCCGTGGCGTCGGTGCAGTCGTGTTTGTCGCGCTTTCCGGCTGGGCCAATCTCAGTGAGCTGAAATTGAATCAAGGCCTCATTTGGAGCGAATGAGTGGCCAAGCAGTGCTGTGTCGTGGGCGATGTAATTCCAAAAGAGAACGATGTGATTCAACTTCTGCAACTTCTGTCCTGTGGGAAGTAACTCGCCTCAAACGAAGTCTGCCGCATGTCGTTCTGCTAAGGCCAAGTCATGCAGCGTCAGATCGAGTCCCATGCTCTGTGTCTGACCGCCGCATTCATGCTATAGCTGCTACATTTTTAGCACCGTGAAAAGACGTCGTCTTCACAGAGGAATGAATTTGCTTCTGAGTTCTGAAAGACTCACTCCTTTACGATCTTTATGGAATCCCTGCAGCCATGTTGCACTTGCACTTTTGCTCTTTAGAAGGAAAACGGATGAAAACGGATAGGCCGGATAGGCATGCGCTAAGGGCCATATGGATCCATATGGTCTGTCACAAAATGTCTCGGGATATGCGTGGAGTCCTACTTCGAAAACGTTGACACTTCAAAATCAACAACATGACACGGATACTGAACATCAAAGACATTCAGGGCGTATTCATCCTGGGGGAAGTCTGTCAACAAAACCACGTAGTGAATTCAAAACATGTAGTGAGCAAAATGGCCAAAGGCTTCAGAGGCTTCAGAGGCTCGAGAGGCTTCAGAGGCTTTAGAGGCTTCAATTTCCCGATGCAAACCATGCAAGATACTCTCCAAGATGGCAAGACTGGTTTGCTGCATCTAAGGATACATAAGATACAGAGGATATATTAATGGCAGCGAGATTTCTATGGCAAGGACTTGTGTGTAGCTTGCAAGTAATCACACTACCCACATATCATGGTGCACAGGTTGAATGAACCGGTGCACATTGAATGCAGGACCCGCACCAGAACACACAGGAGAGTCACTGGCTTGGAGTATTCTGAGAGTCAGCTGTGGAAGTCCCTCAACTTTAGTCGCGAGGACAAGTGTCAGCTGGTCTTCAACTTCGACCTCTCTTGTCACCAGCCTCCCTCCCACAGAACTTGTTACAATCTAGCTTCATGAACAGCAGGCTAAATGCAGCCCACAATGGACTTGCAGGAATTGACAGTTCGCCTCTAAACACTACATTGCCCAAGCAAGTTGCATCGCAGTTTTGGTGCTCATCAGAATCAAACTTCACTGAATGCTGAGCAGCACAGGCCGTCAAAACAAGGCNTAGCTTCATGAACAGCAGGCTAAATGCAGCCACCAGAATGGGGTAAAGCTGGTAGGCTTAAGGTCACAATGGACTTGCAGTAACTGACAGTTCGCCTTTCAACACTACATTGCCCAAGCAAGTTGCATNGCAGCCTACCTCACCACAAATTGTGATCCTTGATATTGCGGCCTTTCGCATTCCAGCTTGTTGACTCCAGATTCGTGACAGCCACTTGGTCATGTTGCTCTAATCATCGTCATCTCTGTCACATCATTTGCATCTTCTGTGATGTCCTTCCACAAACCGCAGTACATCCGGCGGTTGCCATTCTCGATGAATACCAGGCCCTAGTTCACCCCAAGTCAAAGCTTGAGTGAACTCTTGCTTTTCTTTTTAGGAAACTCACTGGAAGGTGGATAGGATGAACAAGTGCATGGCACTGTTATCAGGTCCGATGTGGCAGACGACCGGCAAAATGGTGATTGGGGCAGCCTTGTATTGCCGGTGTTTGACCATGATTCTGTTTTTGGGTCATGTGTGGCGGTGAACTCCGCACAACCTCAGATGAACGGCAGGCAAATTCAATGTCTCATTTTCCATGAGCCGCAAGAGCGGCTCTAGCGTAACCAGCATCAAGCGGTACTTTGAATCCTCAGCGTCTGAAGGGTCTGTCCGGCTGTCCGTGGGACTATCCTTTGGCAACCCTACGGTTTTTCTGGATTTCAACCTGCATTTTGGATCCTGCAAGCNGTGGGACTATCCTTTGGCAACCCTACGGTTTTTCTGGATTTCAACCTGCATTTTGGATCCTGCAAGCCTTTGGCAGAAAACATTTGGCCAAAGGAGAAGCGAACCGCATCACAGCATCACCTGTATTGTACTGCACATCTGCGATCTGTGAAGCCTCTGCCGCGACTTCATTGAGTACAGTGAATAGAGCTGCAAAGAACTGGAACGCTCAGGATTTCTCAGCCTCAAAGATTTACAGAACCGTACTTGGATCTGAATCGTTGACCAAGTGGCTTTAGGGCATGCTCTCAAAGCGGAGCATTGCTGATGTGAAGGGTGCACTGGCTTTGTCTTTAACACTGCCATGCAAGTCAATCCTTTTTTGTTTGCTTTGCATACCTACAAACAACACACTCGGTCTTTGCTGTCAAGCAGCGGAGATCAAAATCGCAAGGGTGAATTGCTGCAAAGCTCTAGAATGCAAGGGTGAGATTAAACTACTGACGGTTCTGTCAAGAGAATCACCTCGGTAGAAGAGGACTGTCACAAGCGGAATGCAACTCTTCAAAGAAAGCCAGGTCCATGCAACTGCTCTGTTGCCCATTTGGGATACAACGTCGACAGGCTCAGGGAACACTTCTCTTGAATCAAAGTTGCAAATTGCATGCGGTCGGNTCCATGCAACTGCTCTGTTGCCCATTTGGGATACAACGTCGACAGGCTCAGGGAACACTTCTCTTGAATCAAAGTTGCAAATTGCATGCGGTCGGATTGCAATGTCATTGCAATCCTCCTACACAACTTCAGAGGCATCGGTATGCAACTCCTCACTCTGGCCCTCCTGCCTTTCAGTCTGCCGCATCCAGTTGGCTTGGGTTCAACTGGGAGAGACCCACGTCGGGTTCTCCATGCTTTACGGAAATCCTGTCCGCCCTTCAATTTGTATTCCGCAAAGAGCCAGGTCGCTCAACAGGCAGCTATCAGTGAAGTGGGAGACACCAACAGGTTNTTCAATTTGTATTCCGCAAAGAGCCAGGTCGCTCAACAGGCAGCTATCAGTGAAGTGGGAGACACCAACAGGTTTGGCATATGCTTGAGATATGCTTGACATGGTTGGGCCTTCAACTGGTTCAGATATCTGGTTTGAGAGGTGACACCCCGGACATGGCCGAGGTGACTCCAAGATGTACTGGGATCAGACATGAGATCCTACATGTTGCTGTGGCACATTGTGGTATGACTTCAAGATAAAAACACACAGTTCGTGGAATTAGACCTGGTACAATTTATGTCGATTCGCGTGCGATGGTCC
Organism: Symbiodinium sp. clade C Y103; assembly: GCA_003297045.1. Classification (NCBI taxonomy): domain Eukaryota; class Dinophyceae; order Suessiales; family Symbiodiniaceae; genus Cladocopium; species Cladocopium sp. clade C. The sequence goes on along the minus strand of BGPT01003047.1, from coordinate 101,465 downwards.
ATGGGAAACCGCTGCGACGGAATCTCAACAAGATCTCCCGGGCATCACATCTTCAACAACGTTCCCCGGATCTTTAACGATGTGCAGCACATTTTAAAAGAATCTACAGAAATTCAAGTCCCAAGTTTTGCACAGTGCTTTTGGAGTTTCGCAAAGCTGAAAGAGTTTCACTTCAAAAAGCTTTGGGTTTACATGGAAACCTGTTGAGCATGTTGACCGGTAAATTTGGCCAATGGTAGCGAACTGCCGCACCAAGTCTTCGTACTCTGAGTGTGGGTCCTGGACGCCGTAGTCACTGAAGCTGTCCACAACAGGGCTTCTCTCGTTGTATTTAGAAACGAGGTGACGGACAGCAACCCCAAGTCGACGAGAGCTTGTGACTCCNGTTGTATTTAGAAACGAGGTGACGGACAGCAACCCCAAGTCGACGAGAGCTTGTGACTCCAACTTTCCTCCTGAAGGCCTGGGAACATTACATACAACGTGAGTTATGGAAATTAGACTTTTGGCATCTTTTGGGCATTGTTTTGCGACACTCGACTGATTTACAGTCTCCTTGCTTTGCTGAAACTTGTACCGAAAACAGTCCAGCATCTGAAACGCTCCAGCAAATAAATGGTACAGTATCTGGGAGCAGGGCATTTCTGGTGCAATCTGCAAAAGCCACAACTGNTCTGAAACGCTCCAGCAAATAAATGGTACAGTATCTGGGAGCAGGGCATTTCTGGTGCAATCTGCAAAAGCCACAACTGTGCCAAGCCTTTCGCGGTCCCGTGTGTAGGGGGCTAAATACTAAATGGATTTAGTGCCTGCCAAGGCCAAGTCATGCAGATGCAAGTCCATAAAATGATTCGTTCGAGGTTGGCAACCTGCTGAGAAAATACTCACAGTTCGAGGGAGGGCAAGGAACATCTCAGATTTAGAGCGGATTCTTTTACCTGAGCTTCAATCGATATGGCTTTGCAACTGCATTCTTGCGGGCACGTTGTACTGACAAAACCACAACCACCACACATGCGTTGCAAGAAGGTGACGAACTCTTTTTCACAACGTCTCTGGATATGAGCGGCCCTCTACTGCAAAGGCTTTGACAACTCAAAATCAAGGAAATATGATGAGCATTCAACATCTAGGCATTCAAAGCATACTCCTCTTGAGGGAAGTCTATCGAGTGAACTGGTTTGTCTGCGAANGAAATATGATGAGCATTCAACATCTAGGCATTCAAAGCATACTCCTCTTGAGGGAAGTCTATCGAGTGAACTGGTTTGTCTGCGAAACAAGTCCGGGTCGTTTTGGACAATAGATACATGCGCTCATCGGATGGACTGCTCTGCTAGTTTCCCTGGCACAAGCAAAAGTGACAAAACAACTGAATTGGAGCCACATCTTTCCAGCAAGGACTTGCGTACAGCTTCATTGGAATATCATGGNCAAAACAACTGAATTGGAGCCACATCTTTCCAGCAAGGACTTGCGTACAGCTTCATTGGAATATCATGGTCTGCTGCTCTGGTTCAATGGGCTGGTGCAAGTTGAATGCAGGACCTCCACAAGAACACACAGTAGAGTCGCTGACTTGGAGTATTCTGAGAGCCAGCTGTGGAAGTCCCTCAACTTTCGTCGCGACGACATGTGTCAGCTGGTCTTCAACTTCGACCTCTCTTGTCACCAGCCTCCCTCCCACAGAACTTGTTACAATCTAGCTTCATGAACAGCAGGCTAAATGCAGCCNCAGCTGGTCTTCAACTTCGACCTCTCTTGTCACCAGCCTCCCTCCCACAGAACTTGTTACAATCTAGCTTCATGAACAGCAGGCTAAATGCAGCCACCACCAGAATGGGGTAAAGCTGGTAGGCTTAAGGTCACAATGGACTTGCAGTAACTGACAGTTCGCCTTTCAACACTACATTGCCCAAGCAAGTTGCATNAACTTGATGCAGCTATCAGGTTTCATGGATTTCGATCCGCTCTCAGAAGTGACCAACTATGGCTTTGGCATCAGGAAGGCCACCAATTGTGCCTGCTGACTCTTCTTGAAGAACCCGTGGAACACGTCAACCATCTGGAGATCTTGTAGAGCACCACGGCATGTTTGCGTGCAGCAACTTCTACGGCCAAGGTCAGGCCGCAATCCATTGCAAGGCAATCCAACTGACACAAACATTTCAATGACACGACGGGCCATTCATTGCTTCACTTCTATCTTTATCTTTGGATTGAAGGAGAAGCAGCCTTGCGTGGCTTGTTTCCTGTCACTGACCTTCACATATTTTTCAAGCAAAATTCGCATTCATAGTTCCAAGCGTTGGCAGGGGACAAATACAATTCCGCGTCAGAAGAAACCTCAGCAATTTCAGCAACTGCCTCTGTATTTGCATCCACNATTCATAGTTCCAAGCGTTGGCAGGGGACAAATACAATTCCGCGTCAGAAGAAACCTCAGCAATTTCAGCAACTGCCTCTGTATTTGCATCCACACTGCCAATGCAGTGAGAGTCATCGAAATGTTCAAATTCATTTGCAGGCTTTGCCCAACTTACGGAACTATTGGCCAAACCCACTTTCAACCCGTGCTCTGTGACTGTTGCCTTGATAGGCCAACACTTGGGCAGTGTTACTTTACAAGGACACATCTGGAGGAAACGGGGTCTGGGATGACTGCAGTCCAGCTTCTTACATCTTTATCGTCTGGTGACGAGTGGTGCGAAGCTGTACTGGCTTGGCATGGTGGTGGGGAGATCTGGATCAAGCTTTCTCATCCAAAATTGGAACAAAGTTGCTTTGCACACAAAAGCGGCCAATGAGAATCCTATTGGATTCCAACAATTTCAAGCACCCAAAGCATGAAAGTTGGTTAAGAAACCGTGTTTTGAAAGCAATCAAGTCAACAAAGCAGCGGCTGTGTCCCAATGGAAC